>VDFB02387946.1:0-29317 GCA_007258455.2 Sequoia sempervirens | reverse complement strand
TCAAATAGAAAAATTTGAAAGCACAAGCGGTTAGATCAACTCCCCGGTGGTCCATACATAGCTGGCCTCTGGTATCGGCGGGATCTCTTGAATCTGTGATGATGATATGGAATCTCCATGTCGCGAGGTCACTGTCAGAGCTACAAGATTCAATAAGTCAAAAAGTGCAAATGACTTGTCTTTTTCTACATTTTTACCTTTTAAAGGTCAACCAAAGGTAAGTTTTGTGACATTTTTAATCTTTTTATCTAAATTTGACTTTATTTTCGCACTGGGGCATCTCTTTACATCATTTTTCGTGAGCTAAATCAATAGATTTACATCAATGTCAAACTCTCCTTATCAAATCAAACAGTATCAACAACTCATACCATCATTAGTGATTTACCTCCCGAGGGGGCATCATTAACACTAGCAACATATTTCAATCAGAAACATATCAAAATCAGATCAAAGGCATATTTTTGGGAAAAGAGGCATGGTCAAACACAACAAAGTTCGAAAGTAGGAATATTTTCTTTGAAGCAATGTGTTTCACACATTACTTCAAAGAGGGGCAAAATGTAGATGCATAAAATTGGTCATATATGATTAATCCTGGCATTTAATTAAATATTTATTATTTAATTAATCTCTCTAAAGTATTCTACATATAATTAAATTAAATTAATTTAATTATATTGTTCATTCAGATTATTCTTCTATCATAATTAAATAAATCAACTTTTATTTAATTATTTCATATTCATATGTCCACTTGACTAATTAAATAAATACACTTTATTTATTAATTATCACTTTTGAATTTAATTAAGTCTCTGATTTAATTAAATTTTAAAATATTTCATCTAGTTAATTAAATATCTCATTTAATTAATTTCATTTACATATAATTTCTTAAATTTTTTAATTAAATATCTTTATTTAATTAAATATCTTCCATATCTTTTCAAAATCATAATTAAATATTTTATTTAATTATGAAATCTTCCAATATTCTTTTAATCTAGGGTAAAAATTCTATTTTTAGAAGAATCCCTGTGTCACCCATAAATAAATAATTGAATTTAATAATTCATTATTTATCTTCTTCAAAATATTTCCATAATTTTATAGAAAGGATGATTTTTTACAATTCATCTTTATCATATTATCTTATCGCTTTTATAGAAAAGAAAACAAATTTTGCTTTCTACTTTCTTTTGTTTTCTTCACTCTCATCCATCTTCAACCGTTTGATCTGCTAGAAATTTTTACAATCGTTGATCATATCAACCAATCAAAAGCTTTCGAAAACTCTATAAATAGCATTGTTGATCCAAGCAAGGGTTACAACAACAACACACACATCAAAGTAATTAGAGATTAATTGCATTTTAGCACTATAGCATTATCAATAGTCTTTCATTTTCAGCAATCATGTTTAGCATTAGAATAATCATGTCTTAGCCTTAGCAATTACATGCATTTCATATTCAATCTTGTTCTCCAGGAAGACTGTTCATTGAGCCTAGCATACAATCTGAGAGCCAGCTGAAATCAATGAAAATACTAGAGATAGAGGATGATAGGACGACATCGGCAAGAGAATACTGAGTTTGCAATCTTTATTACTTTAATATTTTTTTTTGATATAATGTCTTATTGGTGTGATTTTTTTACATGTTTAACATTCAGAAAAATTGACCACACAGCACAATAGATCTCCCTTTGAATGTTGGGTCAAAAAAAATGTCACATTTACCATCATCCCACAATCAAACCAATTTCATGTGAAGTTAGGCTATCCATGGTTTTGATCCATCAATGTTGTCCCCTCAGTTGTGCATAAATGTGTAAATTTTCCCTTTAGCAATGATATCTTTACTGTGCATCATAGTGGGTCTAATCCCATGTTTTCTTGGGGGAACTTTTCATTATATTTCTTTTGGCCCGAGCCTATTGAACCTATTAGACCTCGTGAGGACTTCTTTTTTGAATCCTATCAAAAGTTTAAGGCAAAGCATATAGCAGAATTACCCCTTAGAAACATTCCTCAACCTATGATTGAACCACCTATCCTTGATGAACTGATGATTGAACAAAAACTCCTTCCAAACATCCAAGAGCACCCGATGAAAATACCTCTTGTGATTTCCTAAAAGAAACAATGAGACAACAAACATAGTTTTGTTGTTCCTCCTAAAATTAAACAAGTTTACAAAGATAAAGAGAATGTGTTTGAACAACCTCCCATGGTTCTGTTTATTCCTCCCCTAAAGGAAGAGAAGAATCCTATGATTGACAAACCTGCTCCTACAAAAACTCAAATTGACAATAGAGTAAAATGAAATCAAAATTCTATGAAGCATAGGTGTAGATGTTGTGCTATTGCTCGTATGTCATAGACTAAATAAGACAAGAACAATGCATAAAATCAAAATCCAAATGTACCCAAAGAAATGCATGATAACCCTATACCCTCACCACAATGTAAACAAGAACCTTCCATGGACATTATCATTTAGGCTCATGTTGTGATTAATATAGATGATGACATTAACAATATAAAGATTGATGAACAAGTGCATAATGAGTTGAATACATTTTTTTACCTCTTCTATAAGATTAAATGAAAAATCTCCTAAAAAGAGTGTTGAACTTGGTGCTTCCCCTAGTTTGGCACTTGCTATTGTCCCTTTGGCTAGTTTTCTTCCTTTCATATATACTGACCGAGTTTGGGATGTAGACAACCTACTATAGGTTGAATCACATGTGCCTTACTAGTCTTTTGTGTTGTTTCCTTTTTCATGTTTCTTGATGTGATTACATGTGTGTAATGTGATCCCTCATGCTGTTTCATTTGATATATCTTTTTGTGCATTCCCATATGCCTACATTCTTCTCTATGTTGTAAATATTTTATCTTTCTTATGTGTCTTGTGTTTTCCTTTGGGGATGATGCAAATGACATTTGTGGTCTCTTCCATGTTGACTCAAAGGGATTTTTCTTTTCTTTCACACACTTTGTTTCCCCATTCTTCTAGTTCTATATATTTGTAATGATGAGTTCCGTTCTAAAACAGCAGACATACTAACCCTAAATCAATAGAATCCTCATTATGTATTCTAGGTAGCAACCCTCCCTCCTTGTTCATGACATAGCTTTATTTTGAAATAATATGACTTGGCATAGGGTTTTCTGAGGAAATATTTTATGTATTAGGAGAAAACATTGGCTACTTTAAAGTAGTTGCTCACAATAATGGTGTTATAAATTGCTTTAAAGTGGGGGCATACATTGATGACATATTTTGACATTTTGTATATTTCATGGCATTATTTTCATTTTTCTTGTGATGCATCCTTTTCTTGGTGGTTTCATTGGGTTTGATGTCCTCCAAGAGTGTGATGCTTCTAAGTATACAATTTCCCTTAGTGGCATGATGTGGAATGAGTCATCCCATAAGTGGAAATCTGATATTCTTGACTTGTCCTCTCTTGGATCGACATTAGGCATGATGTTCCCTAAGAAGAAGACCTTACACGAATGAAGAAAAATCCCCTTTAACAAAAACCTACAAACATAACATTCATAATAATTTAGCATTGTGGTGCCTTATCAAAGTTGTTATGGGTATAAATTTGGTATGGTATGGGAGGCTAATATGATTCTCTCATTTTCTACCTTTTCAAGATACTCACCTAGTAGACAACTTGAGGTTCCACTACCCTAGAGTGAGCATGTGTGTCATTTATATAGTGGATATTGTGTTCCACTTGTAAACATTTTTGGACAAACAACCTAGACCTGGTCCACATCATGTTGGAAACACTGTCAAAGCTTGATCCTTTTTCTTGGACAAATAGTCACATTCTACATCGCATTGGAATGGTCAAAGCTTGATCGTTTACTTTCCATTATTTTTCCTGGTCTTTGATAGGGTATGATTATGTATCTTTGTCATTGTTGCATACACAAATTTCTTCAATGTGTACTTTAGTGTGAGTTTTTCATGGGGGAAAATTCTCACTAAAGTGGGGGTAAAATGTAGTAATGGAAAAAGTATCCCTTTTCCATTACTTAGTTTGGGAATGGGTAATTAATGATAAAATGGAATTAATTGTTCCTTATTTAGTGTATTGTAAAGTGTATATTTACACTTTCACACTAATCTAGGGCTTTATTAATTCATTGAAGTTAATTAGAGCTTAATTGGTCCCTTAAATTCAAATCCAAGCCTAATTTATTGCATTTTCTGAAGGATAAAGCCTGACACTCGTTAATAATATTTCACAACACTTAAATTGGCAAGGTTTGGGACCTAGGCTAGTGACCTTGGACCCATTCGCCACCTGGTGAATGGGTCCTTCCTAGGTCTTGGGACCCCCTTTTCACATGTTATATCACCTCCTCGAAGCATGTCCTAGTTGAGTGTGCTAGGACCCATTCACCCTATGGTGAATGGGTCCTCTTTAACTTAGGACACCCCTTTTTGAAAATTTTTGTGGTAGAAATTTAATGATTTCAAATCCTAGATCTAATGTCAGCTTGTGTTATTTGAATTTCGGGATTTAATCTTAAGATACGTATAAATATAAGGCTAATTCACATAGTTTCATCTAAGCCATCCTAACAATTTTCAAGTGATCTTAAGAGAATTCAAGTGAGCATTTACAAGATAATTTCAAGAGCATTTCAAAGGCATTCAAGAGTAGATTATTGAAGTTTTATTACAACAATCAAAGGTGGTGTCATCATGTCAAAGGCATAGTGTACCATGCATGTTGTTGAGCTAATGTGTTGATTTAGTATGGAAGATACAATTCAAGCATTGTGTCACATCCAAATTCAAGATCAAGGTCTACATTTCTTATGGACACTTCATGCTAGATTGCTAATTTTCATTTCAAGACTTCATCCAAGGTATCATTTTCTTTTCCTATTTCATGTTTCAAGTTTCATATTCATGTTCATTATTTCATCATAAGGTTTAATTACCTAAATGGGGTTTGACAAAGGAAAACCCATATTACCTAACAAAACAACCATTTTTCTTCTCTCTTGATGTGTGATTGTAGGTTAAAGATCAAGTGAAGAAAAAATTTGTCGAAGTTGTAAAGCTGCAAAAGTTGTCATCCTTGTTGCAAGATCACAAAAAGTACTCTACAAAATTTATTTCCAACTTTTGGGAGCTAAATACCTAAGATTCGAAAGTTTAGACATTGAAGAATAGAACCCAAAAATGACTTTTCCAGAACCCTAATAGGAACCCATTCACCACTAGGCGAAATAGTCCTCAATGAGGCCCAAAATAACACTTTTTCAAAAAGGTACACGTCATTTTGACATCTAAAAACCTTCCTTTTTACTATTATAACAGTTAGGTTTTTTTTTCTAATTATCATTTAGGCATTATAGCCCTCATAATTGAATGAAAAAAACAAGTAAAATTAGGTTCATCATTTTGTTGATCTCATTGTGGTGAACCTCTTTTTCTTTGTTTCAAAGGTTTATTGTTGATAGGATGTATATATATATATATATATTCCCTAGTTACATCGATAGGTGTATACATTGGTAGCACAGAGTGAAATGTGAGTGTGTTAACTTTTTCAAAAAACTCCTAAAATGGATGACATACATTAAATAAATGATAAATTGTAAATCTAGACCATTCATTATTAGGTTTTAGATCTAATGGAAAATATTTTTTGGCTTCTTTCCTTGGAATGTAACCCTATTTTATGAGGGTGTTGTATTATGGCTATAGTAGAGTGTGATGTTTTTTGAGAGTCTGATAGTGGATGTTTTCTCTTGATCTTTGGTGGTGATACTCCTATGAGAAGCTTGCTCTACAAGTATATTCTAATCCTTGTGATTTTTGAATAATATATTAGATGACTTTCGAAGTGTGGGGTTTTTCTCCTAAAAGTGTTTTGCCCATGTAAATCATTGTGTCGTGGTATGCATGATATTTATGTTTATTCCTTTTAATTTTTTGTAACTGTTAAAGATCTATAAAAGGTTTGTATTATTCTCCTCTCAAGATTAGCGTAGAAACTTTTTTTGCTACCTTAGCTTCCTTACAAGTGGTATCAGAGCCTGATCACATTTTCTTTTAGTTGTGGTTTGTTGGGAATTTTGAACTAATCTAGATTTGAGTGGGAGCTTGTGTAGAAGACACTTTGTGATCTTGTTGCAAGAATTTTCTAATGGAAATTTCATCAGGGAGAATAGAGGTGGAGAAATTTTTTGGAAATAATTTTGAAATGTGGAAGCTAAAGATGGAGGATCTTTTCATAGATCGAGATATATGGGATATTGTTGATGAGAATGTTTCAAGGCATTTAGATCCTACTCAAGTTGCTCAATATGATGTTATGGACCATAAAGCCAAGGGTCTAATCAGATTGTGCTTGGCAGACTATTTTAATTAATGTCCATGAGGAGACCTCTGCATAGAAACTATGGAAGAAGCTAAGTGAGATGTATTAGGCCAAATCTTTAGTGAACAAGAGTTTCTTGAGGAAGAAATTGGATTCCTTGAGAATGAAAGAGGGTGGATGAATCACAGACCACTTGAAAGCATTCAATATGTTGGTGGCTCAATTTCCATCAGTTGGTATCAAAATGGATGAGGAGGAGAAATGTCAGATCTTTCTTTGTTATTTTCCCAATTCATGGGATTCTCTTGTTATGACTATTGGGAGAATTGTTATTTTGAAGACTGAAGATGTGGTGGGTTCTTTTATTTCCAAAGAGATGAGGGGGAAGGTATCCAACACTACCAAGGAGGCCCTAAATTTTCATGGAAGACCTAAGGAAAAAGGAAAGAAGAATGAGAAGCATGACAAATCCAAGTCCAAGGGGAGATCTAAATATCCTGGAAAGTTCAAAGTTATTTGTTGGAACTACGATAAGCCTAGAAATGTTCATAAGGAATGCAAAGAAGAAAAAAATAAGAAAAAGAAGAGATTTGATTCTAATTTTGAGTTTGATAAGGAAGATGGTGATGCATTAATTGTAGCTTTGGTAAATTTTATAGGTAATGATGCATGGTTAATTGATTCAAGTGCATCTTTCCATATGGCCTATAATAGAGATTGGTTTTCTGAATATGAAGAATTTGATGGAGGTAAGGTGTACTTGGGTGATGATTCTCATTTAGATATTTTTGGTCATGTTAAAGTTAAAATCAAGTTTCCTAATGGTAGAATAAAAAGGAATAAAGGTGTGTTTGATATCCTTGGATTAGCATGAAATTTTTTATCTATGAGCAAACTAATAGATGTAGGTGTGCAAGTAGTATTTTCTAAAGCAAGATGTAAGATGGTCAGATGTGCTATGGTGATTGCTAGAGGTGTCAAATATGGCACATTATATAAGCTCGATCCATGCACTATTGAGTGCAATAGTACTTCTATGAAAAGAAAGTCTATGGAAGAGGTGATGGTTTCTTTTTCAGTAGATGGTCATAGCTTTTGGGTACCCAAGGGTGCTCTTTATTTTGAATCAAAGTTACCTATAGAGAAAACTATGTTATGGCACTAGAGACTTGGCCACATTGAAGAAAAGGGTCTAAGGACCTTGAAAAATAAAAACCATGTTGAAGGTCTATCTAATTGTAATCTTGAATTTGAATTTTGTGAGCATTGCATTTATGGAAACAAAATTGCGTTAAGTTTTACTCGAATTCACATAAATCTTGTGGTGTATTGGATCCTATTCATTATGATGTGTTTTGTCATGTAGATGTTCCTTCAATTGGTAAATCCACATATTATGTTCCATTTTTTTATGATTATAGTAGAAGGAAATGGTTATACTTTCTAAAGAGTAAATCTGTAGTTTTCAGTCGATTTAAAGAACTTAAAGCAATGTTGAGTTGTAGAGTGGAAAGAAAATAAAATGTTTGAGGACTGATAATGGTGGTGAATTTTTCTATAATTATTTTTATAGATTCTATAAATATTGTGGTATTCATTGATAGAAGACAACTCTGTATTATCCACAATAGAATGGAGTTGTAGAAAGAATGAATAGGACAATGATGGAGAAGGCTAGGAGTATATTGAGTGGTGTTGGTCTAGAACAAAGGTTTTGGGTTGAATTTTTTGTTGTTGGAAATTAGAAGGTTGTCATTGATGTCAATAATTGAAATTGGAAGATTGTCATTTATGTACATTACTTTTATAGATTTGTGTGCAATGTTTTTACCTCGTCTGAAATGCAATAAATAAACTTAAGCAAAAGGATAAAAACAAAACAAAACACTCAGATTAGGGCTTAAAGTTGAAACTCAAACTTGAAAATAAAATACCAAAATATTACTTTGTTTGATCTTGATAAGTTTGTTTTCCCCTTTTGATGGCTTGTTATGTGTGCTCCTAGATCAGTTTTGGAAGCATAACGACTTGATTTTTGTTTGATTTGGATGCAAGGGTGGTGGATTTTTTCTATGGATGCAAGATGGTGGTGTGAGCTTGAATGTGGTAGTATATGGTTAGAATGGTTGAGAATGAAAAAATGGCTAAGTGTTAGCCATTTAGCAAGGGAGATGGAAATGGATGTTGGAGATTGAAAGGGGGAAGAAGATCAAGGGTTGAGATCAAGAGTTGACCAAAGGAATTAAAAATTAATTTTTAACGTGCATGGGAATGATAAAAGGAATTAAAAATTCCTTAGAAACCTTGGATGAATAAATGGAATTTAAAATTCCATTGGTAAGGACATGGGGATTATAAATGGAATTAAAAATTCCCTGAGGGGTATTGGGAGAATAAAATGGAATTAAAAATTCCATTGGGATGTGGGTAGTATTTATTAGGGGGTTGACTATGGGTTAGATTAGGCTAATTAATGGATGATTAGAGGAAGCTTAAGTGGTTAAGAGAGATTAGGATCCCACTTGCATTTTATGGAGGATGTAACACCTCCCTAATCAATGATTGGGAATGTGTACATCCTTAATCAAGGATTAAGAAAGGGGGGTTAATATTAGGAGTGGATTATGGAGGATGAAACATGAGGGTATTAAATAAATAGATTATTTATTTATTTTTTTGGAGGAAAGGGATAAGGGGTAAAGTATTTAATTATTTAATTAAATACCTTAGGGATTTAGAGGACTTTAGGGGTATTAATTAAATAATAACAATATTATTTAATTAATGTAGATAAGAGGATATTTAGATGAAAAGGGGTAAATTTGACCAAACGTAATTGGTCAAATTTAGATGTCTACAAGATCAATGGTTGCTCAAATGGTAATACAAATTTGATCTATGTTAATCTAGTATTGGAAGTTTGTTGATTTGGTATTTTAGTCTAGATTATCTTATCTTCTAAGATTCATTTAGAAAATGATAATATGTTATATCTTGACATCATGTGCATCTACTAACAATATTTTAGTTGGCTTGGTTATATGGTTGCAAAGATACAGTTACCAGTAGTTTGGTAAATGGTGTTTTACTTATATACTAGTTCAATGCATCAATTTTTTGATGCAAATTCTACCTCAAAGAAAGATATCATTACTAGAATTTGTACATAAATTTTTTACTACAAGATTCATTTTACCTCAAAGTTTTCTGATGATATACGAATGCATTCAAAAGATATGAGTAATAGTATTCTAGTATGAGGATTACAGTAAGTCTTTGTATAGTGCCAATGCAAACCCAAGGGAACAATCACAAACCAATTGTCAAGTTGCATTTCAAGAGGCATCTAACAAAATTAAAACTAGTTATTTGAACATTCCAAACAACTCTCAAAGTTTGATAAGCAATAGATGCATATTTTCACACTTTAACTCCTTGATTCCTAGTAGCAGTGCAATGCTTGTTTTTTACATTTTACTCAACAAATTTCCAAATAAATGGGCTAACTCTTGATGGTTTCAGATACCCTTAATGTAGTTACAACACATATCACAAACTCACCCAGAAGTCCTTTGGACCAACATAGACTTCTAGTACACCTACCCTTGAAAAGGCTTCTCAATTAGCCCAAATTTCCAAAGCAACATACCTTCAAACTCAAAAAAAACCCCTAAATCCTTGGGGAACCAAATAAAATTCCAAGAAACCACAAATTCCACAACTAGATTCCCCTTGTATGACTAGTTACTTGACAAACTCAGAAACCCTCCTTTTCAAAGCAAATAATAAGGATTTGTTAGAAAACAACACTCTAGGGCTTATCCAATCAATCTAAGGCATCAAACACCTTTCCCTATGTCTTCTTAGACTTCCTAAACTCTTACATTCCCAATCCCATTGGCATTCCATTGAAGAACATCATGAAACCACCATTTTTCAGTGGAAAACAACATTATCAGCCCGAGGCATCACTTAAACACTAAGTTTCTTGTTTTTTTAAACCCCTAAATGAAATGGAGATCTAATATACCATGTTTTCAACCAATCCAATGAGAAATAGGTTCAATACAGTAGGTGGATTGGTCATTTTTTCATGTTTTTACTCTCAAACTCCTTAACACAGAAAAATAGAGCAAACTTAGAGATTTTTTTAATTCCTCTCGCAAAGCAATGAATTAAGACTCCAAATAAAAGGAAAAGAAACTTAGATACATACACCCACAATTAGTGAATATTTTAGAGAAAAATGAGATTGTACAGTTCGTGCAACAAGAAACAAGGCTAGAAAAATAATGAAAAAAACTCAAAAATAGTACCAAAATGTAAAAAAACATCCCTTCAACCCTAAGAAGGTCCCTTATAGTATTTTCAAACCATAACCACCATCTATCAACTAACTTGCACCTAATTACCACTTAATGACTCTAATTTTGCAATTTAGCAAAGTTGCCATTGACAACACTTGCAACATTTTGCATTTTTGCCACTAATGAGCTTTAAAGACCCTGAACACCTCTAGACACCTAAAATATGATCATATAGACCTTATTTAATACTTATTCATGATTCAAAACACAAAACATCAAAATACCCTACCTTCACCATGTTGACATTGTTGACAATTTTGACAACATTTCAAGTTTTTACACATTTTGTAATTTCCTCGTTGCCCAAAGATGGAAAGACCTTCAAATGACTTTTTGAATCTTTTGAACTCATTTGGTAGACACCACAAGGTGTTAGTTCCCCGCACCAAGCACACTAATGTTTGATATTTTCATTCTCTCATGATTAATTGTTTTTTCTTGCAGAGTTGAAGATAAGTTACTTGATGTCATCTAAAGGATAATTTGATGTGTTAACAAGTTTTGGAGTTACATGTTTGGAAAATTACATATACAATTGAAGTCCTTGATTTTTTAGGTCTAGCTCTGGCTGACCTAATTATGAATTTGTGTTAAGAAGATTAAATATGCATTGCAAATACTAAAGGGATCTATCTTAGGTCCATGATGACTGTTATCATACATTGCATGCTTTTATTGGGCTTAAATATGGATATGGTTCTAGGTTAAAGCTAAAAGAGTTAATTTTGATTTGAAATAGGGAAACTCTAATTAAGGCAACCTAATTAGTGAATGCAAATGTATACAGTATATATATGTAATATACTTTTAAAGATATAAACTGTGAATGAGAGATCAGTATGAGAGATAGAGAGAAATGATAAAATTCAGTTAGTGTGAATGTGCAAAATTGTATGTATGAGTAGAAAAAATTGTACAAAGAAGTTTTCTAGATTGAGTGCTTCACCAAAACTGAACTCCAACACAATGAAGGTGCATTCTATCTCAATTCTCACCCTAGAAGTGTTTCCATACCCTATTTTGTAAATTATCTTAGGCTATGAGCCTTCAAGGATGGTGTATCCTAGTAGTAAGCTATTGTAATATTCTATATCTAAATATATTATATTATGAGTTAACCCTCACCATGGTTTTTCCCATTTTGGGTTTTCCATGTAAAAATCTTGGTGTTCATGTGTCATGTAGTGTTATGTTCTTTTCAATTTCTTCATTCTTAATTGCATTTGTAGACACTTAAAAATGACCTAGGCCTACAAACTTTATTTTTCATCTTTTTCTTCCTAGCATAATTAAGACACTTTAATTATGCATTTGACCCACTTTCGACTACTAATTAAATAATGCATAATTATTTAATTAATTCATGTCCTTTTATTCCTCTTGATTATTTAAATAAATAAATTTTATTTATTTATTTAATGTGTCACTAATTGTCTAATGTATTTCTATAATTAAATAAATTTCTTAATTTATTTAATTATCCTTGTCCCATAATTCCTCCTGATTATTTAAATAAATAAATTTTATTTATTTATTTAAATATGTCACTAATTCTTATAATTAAATAGATTTATTAATTTATTTAATTATGGGCCACCTTCTTCAATTAAATAATTATCTTTAATTATTTAATTGGCTTATTGGACATTTCCCTCATTTTAAATAAAATTAATTACTTAAAATGATCTCACATTGTTAACTGCCACTTCTTTTAGTAAATAATCCAAAATCAATTATTTACTGTCACATAAATCCATATTTTTGAATTAATTTTAATTCAAAAATGGTAATCTTCTTCCATAGATCAAGTAATGTCTAAAATTATTGATTTTCCAAATCTTATCTTTCTATCCAATCTTTATCTTCTTGATTTTTTGAATCTTATCTTTTTGGCTAATCTTTATCCTCTTGTCACATTTATTCTCAACCGTTGATACGATTTTCTTAAATTGCATCTTGGCCACTCATTTTAGATTTTTTCCCTAACCCTAATTATGGGTTGTCATACACAATCTTGACCTCTTATTTTAGGCTTTTATCAACTTTTAATCTTGGCCATCCATCCAAAATTGCATTTTCTATTAAATGCCAATTTTGCTCACATTTTAGATGACAACTTCTTGATATTTCATTTTGGCATAATTGTTGAATCTTAAGAAATCTTACATTCTTGTCATAGAATTTATTTTGGCATAGTTTAGACATTAGTTCAATGTTTATCATTTGCATGATAGCATTATAGTCATTTTAAATCGGTCAAAATCTTGCTTAGGACTTTGTCATTGTCTTTGTCATTAAATTGCTCGTACATTGAATCTAAGGGAAACACATCTTTCCAGTAAGTTAGAAGGTGTAATGGATATTAGCCATGGAGATTGAAGACACTTGGTGAGTTTGTTCTGTTTTGTATTTTTCATTTATTTTCCTTTGCACTTCATTAATTTCTTTGGGTTTTATGTTTATGATCTAATCATTGCTAAAACTAGGAAAATTCTCATTTATACAATAGTTAGATATGCTTTAATAATTGGATGGTGCATAGCTAAATGGTTTAATGGAATATTAATTCACCCACCCTCTCAGTATTCTGGGTGTTCAACAATTGGTATCAGAGCTTGGTTCCTTTTGAGAAGCCTAAAAGCTTGAGGAAGATCTCAAAATTTGAACACATGGTAGATAAGAGATTTCTTATTCCTTTGGAGGAGATTCCTACTAAACATATTAAAGAAGATTGTATCTTAGATAATGGTGAATTTGAAATTTCTCTTGAAGATCTTGATAGAATTGAAGAAGAAAATAGGGATTTGAAGGAAATCTTGAAGGAAGCAAATGAGTGCATAAAGATTTTGAGAGAAAAAATAAAGAAATTTAAAGAAAGGCATAGAGAATTCAATGAATAGTTGAAAGAAAATGAAGATATTATCAGACTAAAACTGCAAGTGGAAGAAAAAAGGAGAATTAAAGACTGTCAAAAAGTTGAAATTCCAAGAAAGATGGATGAGTGTGCAAAGCTTGAACAAGAAGTGGTATTTTCTAAAATTAAATCTAGAGAAGGCAAGAAGACATGAGGATAAATTCATGACAAGTTCTACAATGCTTGATGAGTTGATTGTTGATAAAAAAATATGCAAGGATAAAAGTGGTCTGGCATTTGAAGAAGGACAAAGTTCAAAAGTAAATCAAACACCTAACAATGTTGACTATCAAAGGAAGACTCAAAGAAATGGTAGACATGTCTAGAATCAAAGAAGTAATACTAGAAGGACTCCTCTTAAAAAACCTAATTCTCAAAGGTACTCATATTTTAATGGTATTTTTTATTTGTGCAATAGATTTGGACATAGGGAAAAAGATTGTAGAAATAGAATAAAATAGAATGATGGAATGAGTCAAAATGCTCTATCATTCTCCAGTCAATGTTTTAAGTGCAAAAGAATTAGTCATAAGGCTATAGAATGTAGAAGTTAGATGCTAAATAGAATGAACTATCCCTTTCAAGGATATTGTTATCACTGTAACTTATTTGGACATAAGGCTAACCAGTGCAAATATAGATTGAATAAAGGACAACTTGGATGGAAGAATATTGTTTGTTATATTTGTAGCAAATCAGGACACTTTTCTAGAGATTGCAGAAATAGAAATATGAAAAAGGACTATTTGGTAAAAATATATGAACCAATAACTAAGATTGATCCAACAGAAGTTAAGAAGGAAATGGAAATGATCTAGAGAAAAGAAGGAGAATCTGAGAAGCAAGGAGAATCAAAAATTTCAATTTCATCTGTATCATCCCCTAGTGTAGAAAATCACATCAAAAATTAAATTTAGACAGTGGCTAAGGGAGGAATATCAATACATTTAATAAACCCTTGTCAATATATGATGTCATGTCATGACTTAAATGTAGTTACTGAAGATAATGAATTCAAGATCTCTTGTGAAAGGAATTTTAAGTGGACATGTGCAAAGAAGGAATTTTGCAGAGTTTGAAAAGATGGAAGTACACACATATTTTGAGGACATCTATCTGTGATATGAAGCATTTATTGTTGAAGAAAATGTGATCGAAAAAATAAATTTAAGTGCATTAAAGAGATAAATCATTCAATGAAAGGAATTTGTAGAAAAGAAGTAAAGTGTGGAGAATTAATCTTGAAGAGTCTAAAGAATTTCCATATTGTAGAATTTTAGAATTTAACTTTGGTGTGTAGATGAAAGGTAAGTGATTATTACTATATATTACTCTCTATGAATTATTTGTTAAATTCAATTGAATGTGATAGATACACTTCAATTCACAGATAATTCAAAAAGACTAAAACAACAACTTAAGTAGTACCCTACTAAAACCCTAGAACTTGACCCTTTGGATGCATTTTCTGAAGTTCCCCTTGGTGTTATACCAATTGAATACATTAGGACATAAATTCATAGGAAGTTGGAAGAACCTTTGTATGAAAAGAACGTATATTATGGTTTAAGCAGTTAATTAGAGAAGACTATACCCTGAAACCGGAACACAATGTACTAACAAAGATGAAACTGTATATGTGGCATTAGTTTCCTAACTTTATCAATGAAGAAAGATGCATTAGATTGGAACTGAGCATGTTTCATGATCATTTTGTGTGGCTTAATGATTCTCATATGATAACCAAAGAAGAAATTAGAGATGTTATTGATCTATCTTCCTTTGGACCTACTTCGATATGCAAACTTGACAAAGGAAAAGGATTGATGAAGAGTACAAGTATTGAAATTACTAATCCAGTATCTCAGTATGCGAGTATGATTATTGCACATTTGATTTTTGGTGAAAATGATGTCTCTGTCACTGCGATTGACATAGCATTAGATATGGTTGAGAAAAGAATTAAATTTTATCTTTGTGAGTTGCTTCAGAAACAACTGTTGGAGAACTTGAATGATATCAAGAAGAAGAATTACACGTTTAGGTACAAAACATTAACAATATGCTTAATCTTTTACTTTATGATGGAAGCACCTGCTGTAGGAGTTGTATGGGAGAATACCAAGCTAGTTGCACATAAAATTAGAGAGATATTGAGAAATATTGGAGATATGGATGCACAAGATGATTCCGTTGTTGCATTCTTTGGAAAGTTTTAGAGAAAAGTGAATAGAAGGTGAAGAATTCCAAGAGAGCTTGTGAAAAGATATGAGAGTGACAACATTTCTGGTATCCACTTATTATTGTATCATTAAGGTGGTTAAACCTATAACGATATGGATTCTTGAGCTAGGCTATGAAATTGAGAAATATTATGTTGTTGGATTTATTTGAATACTAATTAACAACCCTAGAGATCCTAGCAAACCAATATTCAGGACTTATATAGAAGTGGCTTGAGAAATACATGATAAATCTGAGTTGATCTTCGATAAATCAATGATTTCCTCTAGAGAAAAGAGAAAAGTTACTAAGGTTCATGTATTAATTGCTCAGACAAAGCTAACTCCAAGAAGACTCAAGCAACTAGCCAGAAGAAAGGTACATTTTTAGTTAGCTCCTAAAGCACACACCAGTTCTTCACAGTCCATTATCAAAATCACAAATGCATTGACTAATTTATTTAAAGAACTAAAAATTCAAGTAGTAAGTGAAATGGTTACTTGGGTAAGGGAAAAATGCTTGTTAGAAATTGAAGGAAGATGTAAGTCTACATATAGCAATGCACTTCAAAAGCTAGAAGAAGTTCAAGATTGTGAAAAAGAGGCTAGAAATCTATTCTCAATTTTTGGACATGGCTTGATGTGATTCAAAGATGTTGAGGACACAATTGAGACACATATAAAATATGCATCTAACACCTTTTATCCTACTCTAGATCAGGATGATCAGACTTGGTCTGGTCTAATAAAGCTACATGAATAATATCTCACACTACACAAGGAAAAAGGAGAAATGATTGAATGATATGGACGACTTAGAGACATGATCAAAATCAAGCACACCAGTCTCTTATGCTCTGTCTCTTGTTGATAGAATTCTAAATTCAAATGTCACTCCTAAAACTCTAGTTGAAGGAAAATATATCTTAATTGAACTTGAGAATCTATGTAGAGCTTTGACAAAAGCAAAGAAATTATGAGATGAAAGAAAATCTTCATGGATAAGTACTCTTCATGAACTCTAAGGACAAACACCTCTGGTTAATTGCTAATAGTTACTATTTTGGATGTACTTCTAAGGAGGGGTATTTAGGTACACAGAAGAAAATTATCTAGGATTTTTTAATAATAATACAATATCATGTATTCTTTTCCATTGATGGCAAAGGGGGAGAGAGTATTTATAATGATATAATATTCTAAGGAGGGGTATTTAGGTACACAGAAGAAAATTATCTAGGATTTTTTAATAATAATACAATATCATGTATTCTTTTCCATTGATGGCAAAGGGGGAGAGAGTACAATGTGAAAAAGAAATTTTTTTGGAGAGAATACCATATGAAAAAGAGATATGAAAGAAGAAATTTTGTTCTTGATGGTTTTCACATCATGTGTTGCCATTAATGACAAAGGGGGAGATTTTTGGAAATTGGAAGGTTGTCATTGATGACAACAAGGGAAATTCAAAGTTTTTCATTGATGTACATTACTTGTATAGATCAATGGTTGCTTCAGTAATACATATTCGAGCTATGTTAATCTAGTATTGGAAATTTGTTGATCTGGTATTTTGGTCTGGATTATCTTATCTTGTAAGATTCATTCAAAAGCTAATAATATGTTCTATATTTACATCATGTGCATCTACTGAAAAGATTTGGGTTTGCTTGGTTATACGGTTGGAAAGATACAGTTACCAGTAGTTTGGTAAATAATGTTTTGCTTATATACTGGTTCAATGTGTCAATTTTTTGGTCTAGATTCTACCTCAAAGAAGGATATCATTATAGGACTTTGTACATAGATTTGTGAGTACAAGATTCATCTTACCATAAATTTTTAAGATGATATGTGAATGCATTCAAAAAATATGAGTAATAGTATTGTGTTATGAGGATTATAATAAGTCTTTGTATAGTGCACTAATGTGGGATATTTCACATTATCTCATGATTAATTATTTTTTCTTGTAGAGCTGAAGATAAGTTATTTGATTTTGTCTAAAGGAGAATTTGATGTGTTAATAAGTTTTGGAGTTACACATTTGGAAAATTGCATATAAAATTGAAGTCCTTGAAGTTTTAGGTCTAGCTCTAGCCGACCTAATTATGAATTTGTGTTAAGAAGATTAAATATGAATTAAGAATACTAAAGGTATCCATCTTAGGTCCATGCCGACTAATATCATGCATTACATACTTGTGTTGGGTGCAAAGATGGATATGGTTTGAGGTTAAAACTAACAGAGTTAATTTTGATTTGAAATAGGGCTACTCTAATTAGGTCAATCTAATTAGTGAATGCGAATGTATAAAATATATATATGTAAGACACTTTTGAAGATAGATTGTGAATGAGAGATCAATATGAGAGATAGAGAGAAATGATGAAATTCAGTGAGTGTGAATATGTGAAATTGTATGTATGAGTAGAAAGAATTGTATAGAGAAGTGTTTTGTATTTAGTGCTTCACTAGAACTAAACTCCAGCAGAAGGAAGGTGCATTCTATCTCATTTATCATCCTAGTAGTGTTGTCATACTCTATTTTTTAAATTATCTCAGGTTGTGAGCCTTCAAGGATAGTATGTCTTGGCAGTGAGCTAATGTAATATTCTATATATAGATATATTATATTGTGAGTTAACCCTCACCGTGGTTTTTCTCATTTTGGGTTTACCATGTAAAAATTTTGGTGTTCATGTTTCATGTGGTGCTATTTTCTTTTCAATTTCTTCATTCTCAATTATAGTTAGATATGCTTCAATAATTGGATGGTGCATAGTCGAATGGTTTAATGGAATACTGATTCAGCCCCCTCTCAATATTGTGGGTGTTAAATAGCTGCTACTTGTTACTTGATTAATAGGTCTTCTACATCAACTCTTGTTGATAAGATGCCAATAGAGGCATGCTTGGATTGCAAGCCTTCATTAATATATCTTAGAGTTTTTGGTTACGAGGCATATGCATATGTTCCAAAGGATAAGTCAACAAAGTTGGAGAACAAGGATGTTAAATGTATTTTCATTAGATACAATTATGGTGTGAAAGGATACAAGCTTTCAGATCCTATTGCAAAAAAGGTAATATATAGTAGAAGTCTTATTTTTAGAGAAACTAAGCCTTCTTCTATTACATTACATCCTGAACAAAGTAAACATAAAGATGCAATTCAATTTCCTTCTACACCTGAGAAAGTTGAATTGAGGCCCATGGATAGACAAGAAGTTGAGGAGAGCTCATCTAGCTCTAAATATTCAGAAGAGGAAGAAGAACCTCCAACTCAACTTGTTCGTAGGTCTACAAGACATAAAAAACCACTTGAAAATTATTCACCTAATGATTGGAGAAGTATTTTTTCTTTGAGTACTAACATGGATGAACTCGTATCTATATAAGATGCATTAGATATGAATGATGTAGAATCCTAGAAGATTTCTATGGATGAAGCAATGGCATCTTTGAAAAACAATGATACAAGGGATCTTGTACCATTTCCTGAAGGATGAAAACTTGTTGGTTGCAAATGGGTGTTCAAGAAAAAGATTGGTTCAGATGGAGGTATTGAGAAGTATAAAGCAAGGTTGGTTGCGGCGGGTTACTCTCAAGTTGAGGGTGTTAATTATGGTGAGATATTCTCTCATGTTGCTAAAATGACATCCATTAGATATTTTCTTGCTATTGTTGTTTCTTAGGATTTAGAGGTTGAGAAAATGGATGTGAAAACTTCTTTCTTTCATGGTTATTTGTATTAAAAGGCACAAGACATTTGAGAGGGGGGATGAATCAATTGTCACAAAATTCAAACACAATACATCAACGCTTATCAATTACACAACCACACTATTCTATTATTAAGTATGAACATGAAATGTAGATAATAGAAAGAAAAATAAACACAATGAACACTAGATTTTACATGGAAAACCAAATGAGGGAAAAACCACAGTGAGGATTAACTCACAATATAAAGTGATAGCAAAACTAAATACAAGAGGCACACTACCAAGGGCTCACTACCCAAATACAACAGCTCACTACCTATAGAAAGGACTCACTATCCAACAAGGAGTCTCACTGCCTATAGATACAAAAGATAATAGAAAGATACACCATAGAAATATACACACATTTGTAGCCTTGATCAAAAGATTGCAGAAACCTTTAGCTCACTACTTTCAGGAATTTAACACAACAAAGTATTGTTTCCTTAACTCACTTTCGCACAACTCTTCTCTTCACTTGTGGCTTACTTCATTACTTGTGTATGATTATAATTATTTGCATCTTGACTTGCATTTATACCCTCTTCAATGTTAGAAACTTTCTCCAAGGTTGGCCACATATGCTTCATTTCATAAATTAAAACTAGGTCAGCAACATTCCCGCAGTGGAAAGGAATGAGAGTGGACCAATTAAATACTTAACCAAGGCCAAAAAAAATGTCTCATATCAACCACATGCTTCTTCAATTAAAATTTAAATTCTTCATATGAAGTGTAAACACTAGGTTGGCCAAAACTAATGAAAACACAAATGAACATTGAATTACATGCTTCCTAGCAAGAAGATAACACAAAAATGATGCAACACACTTCATCATGCACAAGAACACATCTTAGATACTTCTAGATACATCCATAGTAGGTGAATTTTTTTTTTAACATAGAACACCTTCCATTAATCCATCCAGACTATACAAACACATACAACAACTTTGAAACTCAACTTCCAGATCACCAAACAACAAACATCTTTGCCAAAACCTAGAGAACACCATTAAAAGACATATTCCAAATCCGCAAGGCCTAAAACAAAACAACAGAGGACTACAGAGTATAAAAATTTATCCTAGTTCATAGATAACCAATTTTTCCAAAACAATTCACATACCGATGAACACAACTTTCAGAGTCCATCAAACTAGAAGCTACAAATTAGAAGATGACACCAACAGATCACCAACAACAAAACTTTAGATCCACATGAGCATAGGATCAACACATAAGAAACAAAAAGCACATACCAGAGCACATTCTAAACCCATATACAACTCTGACTTCACTCTTTATTAATTTTCTAAAAATCACTTGGAAACTCATCATTTTAGTGCATCTGCAACATCATAAGGATAGCTCCATGTACTCACAACATCTCAACAAAATTTCAACTATACATGCACAATCTACAACATACTGAACTATGTTTACATCAATGAAAACATTAATGACAACACCACCAAACTTGCTCATACTTGCAACAATCTCCCCCTTTGTCATTGATGGCAACACATGATGTGAAAAACCATCAAAGACAACTCTCTTCCTCTTCATGACTCTCTCTCCTTCTTTCTTCTACTATTTTTCACATGACTTTCTCTCCCCCTTTGACATCAATGGCAAAGATCAAAAGCTCTGATCACTGCCCCTTAGGAGTGCACCCATTCAACTCATACTACAACAATGAAAACTTTCTACTCACCCTACAGAGTAGACCCATTCATTAGCCTAGATAAATGAAGAATCTATGAATCCACTGGACTGATGCACCTCCATGTGCACCTAGTTTAGAGGTCCAATGACCCCCAACCTCTCCCTAAGATACTGAAAAGTATCCTTTCAAGAGCCTTAGTTATCTATAATCTATTCCTTTGTTAACACATACCCCATCCTGACTTTTTTCTCCAACACCTCTCTTAGGAAATTATATATGATAGATATATTTTTTGTTCTTGAATGCATTAATAGATTCTTTGAAATGTTTATAGCACTTGTATTGTCATAGAAAATAGGAATAGGCTCATCACATACCACTCCAATATCTTTCAGATTTTTCTTCATTCGCAAAACCTATGTGCAGTAGGATGCTACAACAATAAACTCTACTTCTACAATGGATAAAGAAATTGAATCCTATTTCTTACTCAACCAAAAAACCAATCTTCCACCAAGAAATAAATCACCTCCACTTGTACTCTTTCGGTCATTCACACAACCAACCGAATCTGCATCGGTATAAGCACTCAAAGTGAAATCAACATCCTTAGGATACCATAAGCCATAATTTGATGTACCTTTAAGATATCTAAATCTCCTCTTTACAACTGTAACATGTGCCTCTTTAGGATCTACTAGAAATCTAGCAACTAAACATACTTCATGCATGATATCTAGTCTAGTAGCAGTAAGATTCAATAGTCCACCAATCATATATCTATATTTTCTCTTATCAACTTTAGCAAATTCATCATCTTTACTTAGCTTACATTTGGTCACCATAGGATTACTAACCAATTTGGAGTCATCCATTCCAAACTTCTTTAACAACTCTTTCATATACTTAGATTGTGAAATGAATATCCCTTTATCAGTTTGATTAACTTGAAGATCAAGAAAGAAATTCAACTCACCAATCATGGACATTTCAAATTCTTTATGCATTTCCTCTACAAATCTCTTACACATACTTTCATTTCCTCCAAAGATGATATCATCGACATATACTACTACTATCAACATTTTTTTACCTTGCACTTTGAAGTAGACATTGTTGTCAACAGAGCCTTTGTTGAATCCTTGTTGTGCCAGGTATTTATCCAATATTGCATACCATGCTCTGGGAGCTTGTTTCAGTCTATGTAATGTTTTCTTTAATTTACAAACCATATCTAGTTTATCTGAAAAATGAAATCCTTTAGGTTGTTCCATGTATACTTCTTCTTCCAATTCACCATTAAGAAATACAAATTTGATGTCCATCTGACATACTTTGAAATTCTTGTGGTTAGAAAATGCTAAAAACATCCTAATAGCTTCCATTCTTGCCACTGGGGAAAATGTTTTTTCAAAGTATATGCCTTCAACTTGTGAGTATCCCTTGCATACAAGTCTTTCTTTGTATCTTATAACTTCACCATTTTCATTCAACTTATTCTTGAACACCCATTTTGAACCAATCACATTCTTATTCACAAGTCTAGGAACCAGTTCCCATGTTTGATTCTTCTCTATTTTCTGCAACTCTTCTTTCATAGCTCTAACCCAACTTTCATCTTCACATGCTTTACATAAAGACTTAGGTTCAATTTTAGAAAGTAAGCACAAATTTACCTCTACTACTACTCTACTTCTTGTCTTCACACATTCACTCCTATCTCCAATTATCTATTCTTCCAAATGATTCTTTTGGACATACTTAGGATTCTTAATAGTAGGTTCTAGAGTTTCTTCTTCTTCTTCTATCTATTCTTCTTCTTCTTCCTCCTCCTTATTCTCTTCAGATACATGTTCACAGATCGGATCATCAGGTTCAACTTCACTTATCTCAATGGGCCTATGCATGTCCTCATCAACCTTCACATTAGCACTCTCAACAATCTTCCTCAATCTTCTATTAAAACATCTATATGCTTTGCTAGAAGTTGAATATCAAAGGAAAATCCCTTCATCACATCTAGTATCAAACTTCCCAAGATTGTAATATACTAACTGTCGTACTGCTAAGTGTTGTTCCTATAACACAACATGCCCCATTTAGAATGCGGACCCTCTCTTTTCGCTTCACTGGTCACTTTTGTCGCTACCTCATTTTGCATGGCCCCTATTTTTGAGTCCTAAGTGGTCAAGTAGTCTTAGAAGAATCATTTTTAGCTGACCAAGTTTCACCACTTCCCAAATTTCTAGATCTTTGGCCTTGGTGGGGTTTTGTTGGTAGTTTGCCTTTAAACTTTGAAATTGGCATCTTCTGGGCAATGCAGGTCAGCCCCTGTCGACCACCCTATGCAAGATTCCATGGTACCTTCGCCATTCCAAATGGCCTACTCACAACGTCCTCTTGTCCTATGGGACCTACAGCCTCATTCACTATTTTTGCCACTGATCAACCAAACGACCAATCCTTGACTGTCGTCCGCTTAGCAGACTCTATCATTCCTGCCATCATTTTTAAAATTCCCATTCACGAACCTTGGCCCTCATCGTACCATCATTAATGGAGGGCATTAAATGCACAAAAATATATAAATAAGCATTTTGAAGTGTCATTTTCACTTCTAAAAAGTTTAGAAACCTGTCAGAGTTGCCCGCCTTTGCCGCCTTCGCGCCCACAGAGCTCATTTGCTGATTCAAAGCCTTTACTTGTTGTGTCTTCATCGATTTCCTAAGGTTCTTTAGGTTGGTATTTTTCTATTGGGTTATGCTTTGATTTTTCTTTAATTTTTAGGAAAGTTGCTAATTTTTTGTAAAAGAAAACTAAGATACTACTTAGATGAGGCCTCGGTGATCAAAACCCATGTCTTGGAATTGTGAAATCCTCAGAAAATCTTCCTATTGGCTGTGTGTGGAACTTGAGGTCACCACATCTGTTCTCTAACTAGGGTGTTCATGCCTTGTGGACCTGCAAAGCACCCATTGCTGTCACCTTTTCCTTAAAACACCAAACTTCAAAATCGACTGACACCTTCATCAAGCCCACCCTTGAATTCCTCACAAAGTAGCTGCAACAAGGCAATCAACTAAAAGACAAAAGAGCTGTAGTTTTTCCCACAAAATGAAAAAATATGCTAGAAAACAAATGTAATTTTATATTGTAAAATATTTTGGGGTAGGTGAAACCGTAATTTGTAGTGAATCTTGGCCATACATTTTTCTTTTTGGAAACTATAAATAGGGGGTCTCCTCTCATTTTCAAGAGAGAGTTGAGTTGTTGTAAAGACATGTTGTTGGAATTTTAATAGAAGCTCATTGATTTTGGTGGATTCTTGAGTTCCAACTTTATGTTTCATGATTCTTCTCCTCCTAGTTTGTGAATTTGAGTAGATTAACTTTGTTGTTATATGTGTTAGCATGCTTTAATTGATTATTTAGTGTTGTTCATTGATGGTGAATGATTGTTTTGTGTTGATGCCCTTCCTTGTTCATGCTTTTTCTTGTTTATTGATGATAAACTGTAGTGTAATTCTAGTCTGAACATTGTCTGAATGTTGCATTTAAATTCTATCTTTTGTTCATGCTTTATGTTGAATGAATGATTGTAATTTGTAGACCTTAGACTATTGCACTAGTTTCATGTGACTGTGAATTAACCTGGTTAAGTGAGACTTAGTTTTAGGAAGGCTTTCCACTGTAGCATCCTCCATTATCACTGTTCATTAGTAGTTTCAAGTCTAGGAGCTCATTCCCTTCCCTGCCCTTTTGACTTTTCTTTTATAGTAATTTTAGATAAAGTTCATTGCACATTGTAAATCCAAATCTAAAGATTAGATTGGAGTTTGAGACTACTATCTTGAACTTGTAGCACCATAGCAACACTTTAGAAAATTCCATAAACTCCATTCAAAGAGCCAATTCCCTCCAACTTAACCCACATAAGGCTGCCCTGTGATTAGAAGTAAGATCACATCAAACCAACTAAATTACTCCAAGCATTTCATGACCTGACACCTGAGAGACCTTGGGATAATTTTCTACAACTTGTGTGTAGGAAATTGTCTTTCAAGAGAGGTAGTGCACTTACGCATTGCCTATGTTGAGAAGTGCTAAAACACCCATCAACAAAACTGGTGCTAGAAGGAGGGCCCCTTTGGAGCTAAGCAGGATCAAATTGGATCATTTTCCCCTAAAAGGTTCCATAGAGTTCTAAGATAATTTTCTACAACTTGTGTGTAGGAAATTGTCTTTCAAGAGAGGTAGTGCACTTACGCATTGCCTATGTTGAGAAGTGCTAAAACACCCATCAACAAAACTGGTGCTAGAAGGAGGGCCCCTTTGGAGCTAAGCAGGATCAAATTGGATCATTTTCCCCTAAAAGGTTCCATAGAGTTCTAAGATCCACACCCAATAAAAGGGAATTTTAGGAACTGCAACCCCTTACAAGGGATAGAAGGACTCGAAGATCAGACTCAGCCTCATCCTCCTCATCTACTTCATTCGATTCACCTCATTCCTCCTTCCATTTTCTCCACACTCATCCTTCCTCATCCACTTCCACCTCTTCTACCCAGCCATCCCAAACTGCTTTCCAACTCTCTACTTCCCAAAGCCAGGGTGTTGCCCCTACCTCAACCTTCCAAGTCCAAGGCACAGTCCAAGCTACTACTACCCCTGCTCAACCCCAAGTTCCTGTTCAATAGAAAGTGCCACCCTCTCCACTGATATTCAATACTTACCATGACATGCGCAAGAATCTAGAGAGCTTTTGCACAAATTTCAACCCTTGGGAACCATAAAGGACAACAAAAGAGCATATCAAGATATTCCAAACTACATTGAAAGATATGCAGAATGATCATGAGGACATGACATGTAGGATTTTCCCTTATTCTTTTGGAGAAGGAGACTTCTACTGGTACATCAAATTGCCAATGGGAATGATTACTACTTGGGACCTTTTGAAGAATGCATTCTTGAGGAGGTACAAAGTCCTGATCAACCCCTTAGAATTATATCATTAATTCATGTAAATTTGTAGGGAGGTTAATGAACCAATCAGTTCCTTCAACGATCAGTTTCACCGAGCATACATGAAGTTACAAGCTCCATATGTACTCAATGATGTCGCTGTCCTGCCTATCTACTATGCTACCTTAGACAACCTCAATGTAGCATTGGTGAAAAGAATGAACCCACCACTAGCCAAATTGGTGGATGCTTATAATGAGGAAGTTATATCCAACACCGATTTAGGACAAAACATATTTTTTCTTCCCTCCTTGGGATAGGTCACTCACCCCATGTAGATCCAAGGGCTTACTCAAGTTCTACAACATTAGATGCCCCTCATGAATCTAGTTCCGTAACTGCCCATAGTTCCTCATCTAGGACAACCCATGCATCAAGCACCTCTTGTGCCTCATTATCTATAGTCCCAACAACAAAAATTTTATTCGCAACAACCTCCAATTCCACTATATCTACAAGGGCCTGAATTCCCACCCGCTTAGCAAAACCAACCGACAACACAACCTGTCTTTCTCCAAAACCAGACACTATAGCATAGCAATGCTGAGAAAGATCAGTTAAATGAGCTGACAGAGATGATCAGGAAAATTTTCATAGAAATGATTCATCTTAGAAACCAAAATAATCGGTTGCAAGCTTCCCAACGCAACATTCAGGCCAACCTCAACTGAGATAATAGGGAGAATCATGAGGTGGGTACCTCATTTGGGTAGAATTATGAATGAGGGTAGAACTCCAATCCAAATTTTGAAAGGAGACCTTCCTAATAGTAGAATAGGATGTGGAATACAAGACCAAAAAATGGAGGTGTTCCCACTCCTCTTGATTAGCCTACTAGTATGGAGAAGACAACCAATGGAGTGTATCTCACCAATGCTGCCTTATTTAGATGGTGTCAGATCCATAAAATGAATAGACACTCTAATCTGGATTGCCCCAAGTTCCTCACTATTATAGAGATCTTTCAAGTGGAGGTCTAGAATGTCGTTGGTAGTGCAGGCTACAGAGACATAGTCCCATCAGAACTATACAACTCTTCAGTTCTAGTGGTTAATTAGGCTCCATTCCTGTGAAGTGAGAGCAATGAACCTAAGAGTGAGGCTACCTCCCCAAAGAACAAAGAAGTAGAAGAGGTAAGTAACAAAGAAGCTTTGTCTCAACTCTTTACTGTAGTAGATAATGGTCTAGTAGATGAAGAAGAGTCCTGAGAGGATGAAGTTCAAGTGTTCCATCAGAGAGCCTCTCCACATAACTTAAGGAATAGACAAGTAGGGGGGCCTTTCACTACTTCCACTCTGCCTAATAACTTCAGCACCCCACCTGATCCTAATGCTAGTAACAATCCAAGTTACCCCTATGTGCTCACTCAATATTTTTAAAAAAATAAATAGCCAAACCAAATTCAAAACCAATCAGCTAGCTATTCCATAGGTAGATCCTTTGAGACTAAAATTGAGAAAATGGGTGAGTACATTGCTAAAGAATTCAAGAAGGTCAAAATCAACCTATCTACTTTTGAGTTGCTTAAGGTTCCTGCAATTAGGCATGCCTTCTTTAGGGTAATTAATGGGACCCCTTCATCTAAGGCAACACAAGAAACACTAGCCAAGAAAGTCTCTTTTGAAGAGCCCCTGCATGAACCTATAACTCAAGAGGTCATAGGTAAAAAGAAAGATGTTTCTTCCAATCAACAAACTGGAAAACAACCGGCTGAAGAGAAAATTAAAGTGAAAATCAAGGAAAAGACCAAAGAGAAGGATAAGAACCAAGTGGTTCAAGCAAACACACCTATGGGGTTATTCCAAGGGAAGTTAGAAATGCCACCCTTCCTCACCACCATTAGAATATTTGGGAAGAATTTGCACAATTGTTTGCTTGATTCAGTAGCATCTACAAACGTCATGCGTCTTGCTATTTTCTCAGCACTAGGAATAGTTCCCACTCTTTCCAGAAGAAAGGTGACTCAATTAGACAAAATTGAAGTGTACATAGTTGGAGAGATCAATCGGATCCCTATGCAGATCGTTACTGATCCAAGAGTGCAACAAGTAATTGATATTCAAGTTGTTGATATACTAGATACCTATGGCATAATACTGGAATGAGACTTCACCTGGGTGTTGAATGGGTATGCTGCAATTTATTTCTCCCACTTGTGGCTGCCATGGAAGGGGCTACCAAATCAGATCTGCATTGACCGGGAAGCCTACATGAAGTTCATGATCACAGAGTACAACAACACCAATGAGGTGTTGTTTGCTAAAACAAGATTAGGTAATTACTTCCCTGTGGCATACCAAGAAGAATCAGAACTTCAAGAAGAGGAGGAAACTCAAGAAGTCCTTTTAGTACTATGCAGTCATCCCTCCAATCTAGCCTATGCACCCTAGAGCATAGAAATGCCGGTAGAATTAGATGATGATGAGTCCTATGAAGATGGAAATTTAGGATTGCTAGATGGATTCCAAGATTTTGTAGAGAAATGCATACATGATCAACTTAGTCTCGGAGCAAGGATGGATTTTCAAGAGCTTTTGTTGCCTTACTAGTGCAGAGTTCATAATGCTATCCAGTCAAAATTTGAGTGTTGCTTGTGTCAGAAATCAATAGAACATATCAAAGGATGAGCCATACCTAAAAAGGAGCTATCGACTAGAAAACCTACCATCAACCATGTTGAGTCCCCCTCCATTCTAGAAATGATAGATTTAGGTGTGCAACTAAGGAAAAATGAATGCTTGATGGGCCCCAAAGTCAAAGAACCCTCCAATTTTTGGATGCTACATTTTGATGGATCCAAATCCAAGCAAGGAGTGGGAGCTAGATTCAAAATCATTAGACCTACAGGTAAGATCTACTTTGCTACTCATAGGCTTCAATTCTATTTCACCAATAACATAGTAGATTATGAGGCATTAGTTCATGGTCTCTTAATGGCTCTACAGAAGAAAATCAAAATGTTGCAAGTATTTGGTGATTCAGAC
>VDFB02387945.1:0-19524 GCA_007258455.2 Sequoia sempervirens | reverse complement strand
AAATAGGTTGAACCAATGACTATTCCAGCAATAGTTCAAGATTTCTTCTGCACATTTCATAAAGATAAGTATTAATGCTTTATAAATTATCTGAGCAATGAAGTATTTTAAAACCTTGAGTTTATTGGATTAATAATTTATTGAGAGCATGATTGAACGTATTTGAACGCAATTTGTTGATCAATTTAAAGTCTTTAATTGAGCTTTAAATATTAAAAACATTGCATTTTAAATTTGGGAATTAGTTTCATTTCATTTGGTATCAAGCCTTGCCGATCCAATTACTTGGTTGCATTTAGATATGTTAAATTAAAAACATTATAGTAGTTGTGTTTATTTTTGCAAATAGATATATTAAATTAAAACCATCATAATAATTTAAAATTAAATTGCATTTTTTTTTCCTCCAAAAATAGATATATTGAATGAAACATTATAATAGTTTTAATCAATTAGTTATTATGCTCAATAAGAAAAATATATATGTTGGAGTAATTCATTTAGATAAATCAAATTTTAACCAATTTAGGGTTTCCATAAAATAGTTATGTTTTACTTAATGATTAAATTTTTACCCTTTCAATTGTTGTAGGCGTAAATTAATTTCACCTGGAATTGATCAATCATTTTACCTTCTGATTTCCTCCCATGTGAAACTGGACTTTCCGTAAATCAATGGAATATTAAAATCACAGAATTTTACCTTTTGATCTTGGAATCTTTGATATCATGAATTTTTCAGAAAATCCTTCTAACTGATTCAGCACCATTCAAAATTATCATTGGAAAATGAGGTTGAAATTTCTTGGTGTAGTTTTGAAATAACGCCCAACAACAATTCTTACTATCCATAATTTTACTCACAAATCCACAGCACCTCTGCCTCAACCAATAGTCCCGACCTCCAAATTCATCATTATAAATTATCTACTGCAAATTACCATCAATTTAAAATATTTCTTAATAATTACTATTAACGTAAACCATTTAACTCCGGTATAGCGAGCTCTCAGAAATCAGTCCCATGAATTGCCAGCACCGTTACATGAGTGACGTACTCAACAGTCCATCAATTTCTTGCTATATTAGCTATCTGTCCATTGTCAGTATGATTGAAGCTAAGGTATCTGATATTGATATTCACTGTGGCTGAGCAAATCAAATTTATTTTCACTTTCTATGATTCACTCCATATTATCAGACCTCTTATCACAATTCAAACCTGGGGAAAATATCTTTCAGTTTTGAGTATATATAAAATATGTAGTCATTATATGAATAAAGAATGATATTTTCTTTCTAGCCAAAAACCAACATCGATTCCAGCAATATATTTACACTATTACTTCCTTTCTTCCTCAGTTCTTTACGCAATGCTTGAGAATTTCTGGGGGAAGAAGTAATCTCACTACTAAATTCCATCTTAAAATTTTCCTTTACTTCTATACAAAAATAAGAAAGTTCATTGTCAGTTTCTTAAGAGTGGCAGTATAAAACAAATTGATATGCTGAATCTACCTCCTTGAGTATAAAACAACAAACCAAATGTGTGTTTTTGGGCAATTTTATCCAATATCTAGGCAAAATTTATTAATTTATAAACCCCAACCACAGGTCACAAAAATTCGCTATAGCTTGACACTCGTATCTATGTTCAATAAAAATTGTGTTTAGTGCCTTTATTCCCCTTGAAGGATTATATATCCTTTCAGTTTTGGAAACCTTACATTCTGGGAAAAAAAAAAAAAAACAAAAAACTTGTGGGTTCGATATTAATCTAGAGTTCTAGATATAGAAACAATGGACAACCATCAAAAAACTTAAAAGATGCAAGTGTTGGTAGACATACATGCAAAATATGGAAGCATAGACAAGGCACACAACTATTGAATGAGTCACACGATTGCCTAAATGTTGCATAGGAAGACTTTGCAGGAGCAATGGGCATGTTATAGGAACTTCACTGCATGTCTTGGGACCAAACAAAAGATTATCACAACCTAAGAACATAATATAACTACCATATAATATTGAGATGGAGACCATATTTGTCTCTATGACTACATAAAGAATGGCATTATGGAATTCAAGGTGATTGGATTTTTTTTTTAAGATAATGAATCATTTTATTTCTTATGGCACGTTTTTGTATGTAAGAAAGATTAAAAAAGGTGTAGAGAGCCCCACTCACATTATAGATTGATCAAGGGATTTAGAGCATCATTCTTATCCAAATTTACAAGTATCATTTATTCATATTAAGGAAATGGTTCTGCCAAACCATTATAATCTTATAACAAACAATAGGTTAATATCATTTAACAATTCAAAATATATAGCAAGAGTTTCAATTATATTCTAGACTTAGCTTTTACTTCCTTATAAGAATAACCTTGATAATTCACTCATAAAAGTTTGACTATTAGATTGAAGCTCTAGAATATTAATTAATTCATGATGAGATCCCAAATAAACCAAAAAAAAATTTAAAAAAATAAAAAATTACTAGTAATAAATTCAACATTCTATTTAGCTAGTATTCTCTTATACAAGAAAGTTGTCTTCATAACTAAGATAGTATCATGTCAACTAATGTTTGTTTGGCTTGTGCCTATTTTGAGAAAATAACTATACCATGCTTGACATGTCTATTTAAAATTAACAATATGACTTCTTACATATATCTATGTTAAGAGCATTGTGGGCCCATTACCCACAGGTCCTAGGTAAAATCATTTTCACATCATAAAATTTTGAAAATATCATCTTGTATTAATAACACAATATTTGGTTCTCTTAGCTTTAGACATGGGGACATGCCAATTTTTACAAGGGGAGAAACCACCTCTAATTTTTAAATGGTTGTAGTTATGACATATATGTGGGTTAGATTGACCAAATATAAGTTGTCACATTATATTTATTAGAATAAGTCCTCTTGAATTATTTGTGCCAAAACAACACATAGCCTTAAAATTAACAACTATCCTTGATTTGCACCATATTTTAGCTTCTTGATTAAGTAATAACAAATAGATGGTTGTATCATTTTACAATACTATAGTTTTTCTTGAGTTTAAATAGTATGAAATCACTTTGTATGGAATTCTAGAAGAGTTAGTTGTAGCTATGATAATAATAAAAAAACAATGAAAAATAGCACTAGTTGATTAGTGTCTAGTTAAATCCATATTTTCAATTTTAATAAAAATACAAGTAAAAAACCATGATAGTTCAAATGAAGATGACTATTATATAACTCATCCTAGAATGGATTTTACTTAATATACTTGAACCTTTGGGTCATAAGTCATCTTATAAGCATAGACTCAATTAGACTTTTATATCTAGACAAATCATGACCTTGTGCCATAGATGTGAAGTCATAGTGATCTCCTTCCTATACTTAAGGGTTTCTTGATTTTGTGATCTATCATTTGTTGAAGATTGTGAATTTGAATAGATTAAACATGGTATTTTAAGAATTAAACAATACTTTCAATATCTAACTTAGTATTGAAGATTGTGGATTTAATAATATTAATATTATGGATCATATTTCAACATAGAAGTTGTGAAATAATAGTAAAATCCCACTCTAGTGATTTCCCCCTTCTTTACAAAAACCTCTTCATAAGATAAATGATGCAATAATTCACTTTAGAATTAATTATGGGAATAATAGTTAAGCCTAACTCTTTCCTTTAAGAGGTTTGTGGTGATCTACCCACCCTTTGTTCATTATATAAATATGTGTATACACATTGTTATTAGAAGAATGTAAAAGGTTCCTAAATAGTGTTTCAGGCAAGCAAGTCTTCAAATTTATATAATCCAACTGTCAAGTAGTATCTTAATATATCATTTCCCACTTATTATGAGTCTCATCTCATGGAACATGGGCCTTGATGTGTCAAAAACAATAAGGGATGAGCTACCTATAGAGATCAAGTGCATTCTAGTTTTATTAGAGACAGGTGCACTTTGGTTATATTAAATGAAGGATTAATTCTAATGTTTCTCTATGAAATTTCCTATGCATATTAAAAGTTTACTATTGTTCTATTCATTTTAAGGATCCTAGAAATATTACCATGTATTATTCTATTGTACTTTGTTATTGGACTTGATCAACCCAATAAATTTGTACATGTGTCTTATAAACTATTGTATTTATTTTCATTCAATTATAATTGACGTATAGAAAAGAGGATGCTCATGTAGTCCGGAATGCATGATTATCATCTTAGAATATATTTTGAGTATATTGATTATATAGTTCAAGGGTGACTGACTACATAGTATGGGATATGTATGTCATTTCACTAGATATATGATTATGTCAACACATGATATAATGATTTTTTAAATTTAATATTGAAGTTACATGTAAGTGATTAAAATATCTATATTGAAGAAAATTGGTTACATGAGAGAAAATTGATAAGGTTGAAATATATGAGTAAACACATAAAATACCATTAGTTTCTTTAATTGTAAATTCCTAATATGTATTTATGTATAGATCTTGTCATTGGAAAAAAAATGATGATTTTCTTGTAATTACTTGTTAACTTAAAATATAATTGAAAAAGTGATATAGCTACGAATTAAAGGATATAGATGAAGTAAATATATATAAATATTATGAATAATAGTTATATTCAATATCAACTTCTTCAATTATTGATTATGTATTTTTTGAGTTTGATAGTTGTATAGATGCATCTCATGTGCTACTGAGGACAACAACTAAATTACAAGGGGAGAATTATTATGTGACTTTTTCCCCAAGAAAAGAGAAAGTTATGAAATAATCCTTTAAAATTAAAGGGAGAATAAAGGATATTATGACCCTTTGATTAAAAGAGATATTAATAAAACATATATGTAAAAACTCTCCTAAGAAGGTGAAAAGCATAATTATTCATTTAAATAATTAAATGCAGCCTTTGTGAAAGGGTGTGATGGTTTGGAAACCACCCCTTAAGGCTTATATAAGCATTCATGTGAGACTTGGAAAGGAACAAAAGAAAGAGGGAAAAAAGAGAAAAATAAAGTACAACATATTGCAGGAATAGGGTCAAAGGTTAGCAAGTTGTGAGCAAGACAGAGAAGGGGCACTCCTACAGTGGGTGTCCAACTTGGGGTACAAGTGCATGCACTCAGGATGATCCTGGCTAGGGCATGGTTTTGTGGCACGAGTGTTGAGCATTGTTCCGGTGGAACCAACACTCGTGTAGAGCAGCAAAGTACACTTTCCTCCTAGACTGCTCACAAAAAAAGAGGCAGGCCTAACCAATGACCATTCCAACAATAGTTGGGGACTTCTTTTGCACATTTCAAAAAGATAAGTATTAATGCTTTATAAATTATCTAAGCAATGAAGTGTTTTAAAAGTTCCTTGAGTTTATTGAATTAATAATTTATTGACAGCATGTTTGAATGTATTTGAACGCAATTTGTTGATCAGTTTATTATATACAATTTAAACTTCAAAGTCTTTAATTGAGCTTTAAATATTATATTGAAATTTGCACATAAAAGTTTTAGAATTCATCTCTGGAAATCAATTTAAATCATTGCATTTTAAATTTAAAATTAGTTTCCATTCTCACAAAATTGCATAATATTCATTTTCAATTTTGTCATAGCATTTTATCAAATCCATAAATAAAAATGATAAATTATATTTTCCAAATATTTCAATTTTCTCAATATTTAAAATGCAAGCATTAAAATCGAGATATGACATCCTTCCCCACTAGAAAGAGACATCATCTCGATGTTTAATTAAACAAAATTGTTTCATACATTTATCAATCATATTGTTTTCAATCCAAAACATCATAGCATACCAATCTAAAATATTAGGCAACAATATAAAGATAATCATCAATAGTCTATCTAAGAAATAAAATGAGGGAAGGAGTGTTCTATCTCCTCCACATCCTCCCATGTAGCATTACACGTCCCTAGAATCTTATACTGAACAGTGTCCCTGTTTCACAACTTGACGTTGCATCTATCCAGAATTCTACTGGGCTCTACTAGCACCACTCCTGGATCCTCCACCTATAAAGAATTCCAATTTCAAGTATATGAGACACATCTAGGTGGTATGGTTTCAGAAAAGAAACATGAAACAAATTATGGAGTTGAGCTAGAGAAAGGGGTAGAGCAAGTCTGTATGCAACTGGGTTGATTACTTCCAACACATCAAATAGGCCCACCTATCTTGGAGCTAGCTTGGATGAATTCCTGAAGGTTTAATAGTGCTCTTACGTGGATTGAATCTTAGAAAGACCTTGTCCCCAACTATAAATTTTCTAAGGGTTCTATTTCTGTCAGCATGACTCTTTTTCCTATCTGTTGCCTCTTTCAGTCTTCTCTTAATAAGCTTGATCTGCTCTTCAATTTCTTTTAGCATCTCATAACCCACTATGATCCTTCCTTCCATTATTTCCCAATTGATGGGAGTATGAAAATTTCACCCATATAGAGCCTCGAAAGGTGTCCTACCTAAGAATGCATGATGGGAGTTTTTATAAGCAAATTCTACCAATGGTAGGTACTCTTCCCATTTATACTGCTGATCCATATAGTACATCCAAAGGAGACCTTATACTACTTGATTCACTCTCTTGTTTTGGCCATCGGTCTGAGGATAATAGGTTGAAGTAAAGTTTAACTTAGTCCATAATGTTGCATTCAAAGTGGTCTAGAACCTTGATGTCATTCATGTATCTTTGTCAGATATATGGTCTTTGGCACTCCATGTAAATGAAAGATATCTTAGAAAAATTTCTTGGCCAAGGTCAATGATCCATCCGTAAGGTTGCCTGGGATAAAATGTGCCACCTTAGTCAACTTATCAACTACTAAGAGAATGACATCATGCATTTTCTTACTTAAAGGTAACCCCTCCACAAAGTCCATACCGATCACTTGCCATTTATACTTAGGTATATCGTGAGGATAAAGAAGCCCCGCTGGGTGCACGTACTAAGGCTTGAATTGATGACACTCCAAGCATTTGGATATATATTTCACTATGTCCCTCCTGAGTTTCAACCAAAAGTACAAGGTTTTCAATTTCACGATCATCTTTGTAGCTCCAGGGTGTCCTGAATATGGTGCATTGTGGACCTCATCTACGACTAGTTTCCTATGTTCTCCAGAATATTGAATGTACATCTGTATCTTTTATCTTAAGATACCATTTGGTTCAAACTCATACCCATCAAATCAATGGTCTGATGGATTTTCTTCTAGATCCCTTTTCACCCTCTCATAATGCTTATCACCTTGCAAGTGTTTCATCACCTACTATCTCAAATTGAATCTCATAGAGGTCATTGCTACCAGATGTATTTGTCTACTAAGGACATCCACCTCCTAATTTTCCTTTCCTTTTATATACTAAATTCCAAATTCATACTCACTAAGTAATTCTATGCACCTCCTCTGACATGCATTAAGGTTAGGTTGAGTAAAAATGTATCTCTATCTTAGGTGATATGTTTTGAGCTGAAATGGATTTCCCAAAAAAAAATGTCTCCACATATGCAGGGTGTGCACTATAGCTGCTAATTCCAAGTCATGTCGTGCATAGTTTACTTCATGCTATTTCACTTTCCTAGACTCATACACCACCACTTTCCCTGCTTGCATTGACACTGATCCAACTTTGTCTCCTGAAGCATCTGTGATCACTGACAATTGACCATTCAGATCTGGAATAATTAATACCACAACTATAGTGAGCTTCTCCTTAAAGAGCTAGAAAGCTTGATCACACTTCTCAGTCCACTCGAACCTCTTTCCTTTCTTTTGAAGAGATGTTATTGGGGATTCTATTTTAGAAAACCCAAGTTGCACAAATTTTCTATAGTAGTCGTAAAGGCCCATAAAACTTCACATCTCTAACACATTCTAAGGCATCGTCCATTCTACAATTGCTTTTATCTTATCAGGGTCCACAAAGACTACCTTAGCTGAGATAATGTGGCCTAGGTAATGCACCCTATCCTGATAAAATGAGCACTTGGTTAGCTTTCCAAAAAGCTTATTTTCCCTTTAAACACTGTAAGACTATCCTCAAATGTTAGTTGTGTTCCTCAATAGACTTGGAATAAACTAAAATATAATTCATAAAGATTAGGACAAAATTATCTCTAGGTAGTCTCCAAACACATTGTTCATAAGATTCATGAAGGTTGTTGGTGCATTGGTCAACCCAAAGGGTACAATGGTTAACTCATAATGCCCATACCGAGTTTGAAAAGCTATCTTTGGAATATCTTCCTTCTTTATTCTCAACTGATTGTAACTAGACCTGAGATCTATTTTTGAGAATACTATTGCTCCCTTCATCTGATCAAATAATTTGTCGATCCTAAGCAGAGGGTAGCAATTCTTGATGGTCACCTTGTTCAACATATGATAATCTATACATAGGTACAAGCTTCCATCCTTCTTTTCACAAATATACTCGGTGCTCCCCAAGGTGAAAGACTAGGTTTGATAAGACCCTTACATAATAACTCATGAATCTGGGCTTTCAATTCATAAAGCTCTATGGTGGTAATCTTGTATGGGGCCTTAGATTGTGGCTCGGCTACTGGCACTAAGTCAATGGAGAAATTAAATTCTTGCTTCTGAGGCATCTCGAGGTGATCTTCGGGAAACACATCAAAGAATTCCCTAAGAATTGGATAGTCATCAAGATATGGTTTCCCATTGTCAGGCTCACTGACATGCACAACATATATGACACAACCCCTCCTTTTAAATCTCTTAATCTACATAGCTGAGATCTATCTAAGCTCCAAGGGTTGTTGTACCCCATATATCTAAACCGGGTTCCCATAGTCATCCAAACAACTCACCATATTATCCTCACAATTTATAATAGCCTTGTGCTCAGTGAACCAATTGATTCCTAAGATTACATCATAGGATCCTAATGGTGCAACATAAAGGTTAACTTGGGTCATGAAGTTGGGAAGTTCCAACTGGTTGTAATAGAGACATGAATCTACTACTCACTCTGCTTGATTCTGGGCATATTGAACAAACCATGAATTCTTCATATAACCAGGACAAATGGGTAGCTTAGAAATCATTCTAGGGTCTATGAAACACTTATTAGCTTCAATATCTATTGAAATAGAAATGGTTCGGCCATAGAGCTTACCTGTTAACTGTATTAGAGAATCCTAGTACTCTTCTTGCCTATTATCCACTGTTGCATGGATCTTGTGTTGTGGGGTTTGCTGTTGGTTTCCTTCCTTCTATGACCTAGACTTTTGAGGGAAGTTAGATGTATACTGATCTCCCCCACAAGTGTAACATCCATCATGCAGTCCTTTTCGAATTCCAAACTTATCTTCTTTTGAGTGCCTCTGGGTATTGTTGTAGGTGTCATTGTCCTTGTTGGCCCTTGTATTCCTTCCACCAAGTTGGTTGCCTTCTTCCTTTTCTAGAGGTTCGCCTTCCCTTTTCAAGCTTCTAATCTAATGGGACTTGTTTCCTTTTGTTTAGTCACCCTTCTAATTTTTTTTTCTAAACCAAGGCTTGGAGTCTAATCCCTTGCGAAGATTGGACAACTTCTATAGCTTTTGTTCTTACTTAATAGCCTTCTCAAAAGCTTCTACCATAGTATGAGGACTGTGAAGATACACTTCATCTCTATTGTGGGGTCTTAGTCCCAATATAAACTTTTGAATCCATAAACACTGATGGGATTGATGTTGTGGAACATACTTAAGAAAGTTGGTAAAATTCTCCCAATACTACACTACTGTCAGGCCTCCCTGGGTCAGATTATGAAATTCGACCATTTTCTTGTCAAATAAAGGCTTTGGTAGCCACCTCTTTCTAAAAGATTTGAGGAAAAACTCCCAAGTAATCCATTCTTGTGGAAGTCTCCCTTCGGGCTTCTCATTGTCCCACCAAGTAGTTGTTTCTCCAGACAATTGATATGCTACCCAAGCAACCATGGTTTGATCTGATAGGTTGTGAAGCCCAAAATGTTTTTCCATCTCTATGATCTAGGCCTCAGCCCCATCTCCGATGGCCTTTCCATCAAAGTTTGGTGGTGCTACCTTCTTAAGATCCTTTCCCAATTCTTCCTTAATCTGACCTCGATTGTGATCCCCTTCTCCTTGGTCGAGTACCTCATTCTTGAGATTTCAATCTTCCTACACCCCTTCGACCTCTTGTTCCAAATGGTCTATTTGGGATTCTTGCTAGCTCAAGAGTTCCAAGATTTGGTCTAGCCTCTTTCTTGGTCCATTGTATTTTTTTCTACCACCCACATCTTGTCTGGTGGCCACCATGGTGACTCACACTTGACCTACATCATGGTTGTGTTTAGCATTCAAGAACAAGGTTTTATGTTTATGCTATTACATCTATAAAATATAAATAAAACAACATGCAAGCCTAGAAAAAAAATATAAACACATTCATTTCAACAAGATAAGCCTTCAAGCTTCATCTCTTTAATCAACAAAATACTTTTTTATTTATATTAAGTTTGGATTTACATTGATCCTTATTTACAAAAGTTTCTCTACTCTAAGCAATTCCCTCATTATCAAAAAGAGGAGATTCCTCAAGATCCTCATCTGAATCTACATCTTCCCTCTTGTGTGAGGAAAAAAATTCATGCAAGAACTCCTTCTCCTCCTTATTCATCAATGGCGCATTAGGTCCACATCCTATTGGCCAATCTATAAATGTAGAGGGTTTCTTGGTCTTCGGAGTTCGTTTTTCCCCCTCTATCTTTTTCCCTCTCTCCAACTTGAGACGTGTGAGGGTATGTGCTAGAGTTTCTTCATCAGGAATCTTTGGTTAGCCTTTGGGTTTGGGATTCTCCTCAATAACAATTTTCTTTTTCATAGCCCTACTGGTTTTCCCTTTCTTTCTTCCTAACTTGGACCTTCCCATTTCCTATAACCAATTCAAACTTGGTTATTCTCTCGATATCTCAAATATAGTTAAGGGTCTACTATTCCCTAGTTCAGTCATTGTGGGATCATGAATTCCTTTGTCTCCATAACCTTATCTAGTCACCCACTCCTCCCATTTCTGATAGTTGACTGTAGCTTTTGTCATGAAAGGGGTCGACCCCTACCCATTAATGATAAAAGTTATAGATTTTATTCCAAGATTACATTGTTTTCTATGAAAAAAAATTAAAACTTGTAGTCATTTATTCATATATATATTCATGTACTCGCATATTTATATGTATGTATGTATATACATCTATACTTATATATATACATTTATATGTACAATTTCCTTCCTTAATATTATATAAATATGCACATATATTCAAGGGACATATAAATATTTTCTTTTCAACTTACATATCCTTCCTATCCATTTCTTTTCCTCATTCAAATACAAATACAAATTTGTTTAAAGAGAAAAAAATGTGAGTACTTTTACACACGACAATTATGTTTTATGAAATGAGTTTCTTTTCAAAATTTTATTGAATATCAATTTGGTTAAAACAAGGTAAGGAAAGAATGCACTGATTCTGCAATGATGGAAAAAGGTCCTCTTAACTTGGCCTTGATTTAGTGTTGCAGTATGCCTAACATATTCACATTAGGTCTTGGGCCCTTGTAAACTAAATGGATTTAAATGGTACCTTACTTAAGTGTTGTGAAGTGTTTTAACTCACATCCACACTTTTCTAAGGTCTTGTTAATGAATTACACCTAAATAACCTCTTTTTATCATCAATATTTCCTTATTTTAAAGTGTTGTAACACAATTTCACACTTTTCTAGGCCTATCATCAAATATTGGGCTTTATTATGCTTTAATTGGCCCCATTTTGCATCCACAAGCTTTATTTATGTGTATTTTTTAGGATAATCCTGACAAAAGCATTTAAAACTCCAAAATCCCAAGAACCCACCTCAAATTCCTAAGGTGGGACTCATTCGCCATCCTGGGAGAATGAGTCCCCTTAGGTGGGACCCATTTACCCATAGTTGCAAATGAGTCCCGTTTAAATTAAAATCAAATTTAATTTAAATCTTTGGCAAGATTTTATTCTCCAAGATCCAATGTTGGCTTGTAGTGTTGTAATTTTTGGAATTCTTACATAATTGAGTATAAATACAAGGTTTTTTCACTCATAATAACACCTAGCATTCAAGAGAGTTCACGAGAGTATTTAAGCATTCAAAAGAGCATTCAAGGGAAAATTATGAAGCATATTAGAGCATTCTTCAAGCATCAATCATCATGTCAAAGACTTCTTGCATCATGTTTGTTATTGTGCTAACAATTGTGATGTAGAGTTTATGATTCAAGCAAGTGTTTCAAGAAAGATCAATTCATTCAAGCTAGAGTCAAGGACCACATCCATTGTAGACATTTCAAGAATCATTGCAACACTTTATTGCTAGGGTTTGGGTATGTGCAAGATCATGATGGGCCAAAAAGTGGCAATATGATGGGTATTTGTAGGTTATGTGGCTGATGACTTTTTTTTTACCCAAAATTGATGAAATGAAAAGGGTTTTTAAAGGAGATTCTCAAATTTCCACCAATATAAATTATTCTTTACTTTGAATTTAATAAATAATTATTATTCATTTTCTATTTGAATTAACCAAAGTCCCTCGATTGATAGGTTGATTGAAAACATCTATAGCTTCTAAATGATATCACATTTTTGAATCCAAACATGTCTAAACATAATGTAGCTTTTATATTTTTAAAAAAGTTGTAAGAAAAATCATAATTAATTATTTACTTCGAAAAAAAATACAAAAAAATATGCATCACATATGGACATGAGTCCTCTACTTATGTCTAAAATATTATAAAAAAATATTATCATTTTATTGTGGTTAGGGTGGTCAGACAGACACCTACTTCTTATTTTTTCCCTGGAATTTAAGTACTACTACATTAAAATTTCAAATTTTCACCAAATAGATTTAAAAAAAATAAAGCTAGTAGTTTAGAAACTGCATTCAATTTGCTACAGATTCTATTCTTACATATTTTTGAAATAATATAGATAACTTATTCATTTTTTTTATGTCAAGTTGCCTAACTCTGATTTTTCTGAATTTTTTGCCACTTAAGGGCCTATTTTTTCTATGATGATCATGCACATACCCGTTTGGTGAGTTACAACATTGTTATTTGTTCATTCATCATTATCCATTCATATTTTATTTCATTTCAAGGTTTAATTACCAATAAGGGGTTTGAACAAGGAAAACCCCTATTCACTAACCCCACAACATTTTCCCCTCTTCTAGTGTGTGATTTGTAGGGCTAGGTTATAGATTTTTCAAGAAGCAAGGTTGGATATGTGTTGTGAATAATTCAAATTTGTCAACAATGTCATCAAGCATTGAAGAATCTTGGAGAAGACCTACAAGTGGCAATTAGTAGTTTCAAATCTGGAAACTAGTGAAAAAGAGCAGAGCAGATTGAGAGGAACATAATCAGGTCCCGAATTTCCAAGAAAGAAGAAGTGGACCGATTCACCACTAGTGGCAAATCAGTCCCACTATATAGGCTTGACATATATTTTTACAGATTTGGATACCCTTTTGGCTGAAATCTACTCCAATGCATTTTCCTGAAAACTGGACTGATTCACCTAGCTTGGAAAATTAGTCCTAGTCAACTATGACAACAAAATTTCTAGCATTCCTGACCTTCATCCAACCTCTTTCTGAATTCTCAGGAGCACACTTTCAATTTTATCATTTTTTGTGTTGTTTCAAACATTTTCTAGGACATTTAGTGTTGTTTTGCATTCAATTAGGGTTTTACATTTCATTGTGCATTTCATTATATTTTCCAAGTTTAAACTTGGTGGTGAACCCCTTAATAGATCATCTTCATCCCCTCGAACAACCCTTAGAAAGATCTCTTTCTCCATTGCAAAGAGATCTCAAGGGTTACCCCTGAATGAAATTGGAAAAGTGTGTGTGGGTATGCTCTATGTCCTAAACCATATGCTAGCATCTCTCTAACCACATTTTCACCATTTCATTTTGGTGAACCCGATGTGATTGCATAGCATAATATTTTTCCACCCATTGTCATGTAATAGTTGTCGAATATTCTATTCTCACTATTACATGACCATTTTACATCACCTACCTCGGCTCATTCTTGTCTCACACTCAGTGGGGGCACAAATTAGATAGCCTTGTCTTAGTATTGCATTTGTCATTGTCCCTCAGTTGCATTGTTCACCTTTCGCTTATATAGACTAAGATTGGGAGGTGGATGACTTGCTCATAGGTTGACTCGCATTTTCTTTACTAGTCTTTTGCATTATTTCTTTTTCATTTACCTTTGTGTGATTTCATGTGTGTGATGTGATCCCCTGTGATGTTTTTTTTTATGTTCTCTTTCTTCGTGACATTCCTCTATTTGTACCTTCATTCTTCTCTATGTCATAAATATTTTATCTATTTGCTTTTTCATTTGTCTTGTGTTTTCCTTTTGGTTATGACGCAAGGCGTCGAGACATTCATGTCTCTTCTATGTTGACCCAAAATTATTTTCCTTATCTTTTTCATTTGTTTTGTGTTTTCCTTTTGGGGATGATAAGGCATCGAGACATTCATGTTCTTCCATGTTGACCCAAAAGCTTTTTCCTCTCCTTTTTTTATCTTTTCTATTTGTCTTGTATTTTCCTTTTTGTGGGATGATGTGCTATCAAGACATTCATGTCTCTTCCATGTTGACCCAAAAGGATTTTCTTTATTTTTTCCTCTTTGGTAGTCATTCTTCCAGTCTCATGTGCATTTGGGGAATGTTGACAGTTTCGGCTCTAAAAAAGCATTGTAGTAAAGAATATTGACCCCAAATCCATAGATCCCTTTATGTAAGCAGGCTTTCATTTGGGGCAACCCCTCTCTTTATTTTCCCTCCCTTGCATGAAACAACTCACTTAGAAACAAGACTCCTGGGCACAGGGATTTCCAAGTTGTATTTCATGTAATCTTATTGTTTGCATTTATCATTTTCACTTAAATTAATTCTCTCTCATACTATGGTGCTTAGCAATTGAAGTGGGGAATACATTGGCATTATTCTTTGAATTTATCTTTCTATGGTTCATTGTGTGTTTACTTCATACAATGGGGTTTGTCACTTTGAGGATGAAATTAGGTGTAATTTCTTTCATGAGGTGGATCTATCTTTTAGCATACATTCCTCTTGGTGGCTTGATGCAACACACTACATCCCCCAAGTTGTGAATCCTCTATTCTTTGATTGGTCCTCTCTTGGAGACATTAAACACAATGTTCCCTAAGTTAAAGACCTCGCATGAACTAAGAAAGACCCCTTTGAACATCCTTTGCATGTTGCATTTTGCATTTGTAATTTATATCGCCATTCTGTATAATACAAATTTCAATGTCCTATGGAGCCATCCTATTTGTTTATGAGCTCTAAGCATATGAAGTTTTGCTTGTCTCATGAAGCTCAATTTTTTTTTTTGTGTGGCGCCTTATTAAAGTTATTAGGAGGTATAACTTTGGTATGGCTTGAGTGGGAAGCCCAACTGAGGCATGAGTTTCCCCATAGCCACTCGTGTGTGTGTGTGAGTGCATACCAGCCATGAGTGTATTTTTCTCACCTTTTTAGGACTTCTCACCCGGCGGAAAGCCTAAAGTTCCATCACCTCAGAGTGAGTATACATTTTTCATACAAACAACTTAGATCTAATCCACATCATGATGGATAAATGGTCGAAGCTTGATCCTCCTCTCACTAAACTAGGGGCTAGATGTAATGACGGAAAAAGGTCCTCTTAACTTGGCCTTGATTTAGTGTTGCAATATGCCTAACATATTCACATTAGGTTTTGGGACCTTGTGAACTAAGTGGATTTAAATGGTACCTTACTTAAGTGTTGTAACTAACTTCCACACTTTTCTAAGGTCTTTTTAATGAATTACACCTAAATAACCTCTTTTTCTCATTAATCTTGCCTAAGTATTTTAAATTGTTATAAAGTGTTATAACACACTTTCACACTTTTCTAGGACTATAATAAAATATTGGGCTTTATTATGCTTTAATTGGCCCCATTTTGCATCCACAAGTTTTATTTGTGTATTTTTTAGGATAATCCCAACAAAAGCATTTAAAACTCCAAGATCCCGAGAACCCACCTCAAATTCCTAACGTGGGACTCATTCACCATCCTAGGCGAATGAGTCCCATTTAACTTAAAATCAAAGTTAATTTAAATCTTTGGCGGTATTTTATTCTCCAAGATCCAATGTCGGCTTGTAGTGTTGTAATTTTGAGATTTACTACATAATTGAGTATAAATACAAGGTTCTTTCACTCATAATCACACCTAGCAATCAAGAGAGTTCACAAGAGCATTTGAGCATTCACAAGAGCATTCAAGAGCATTCAAGGGAATATTATCAAGAATATTAGAGCATTCTTCAAGCATCGATTATCATGTCAAATACTTCTTGCATCATGTTTTTTATTGTGCTAACAATTGCGATGTAGAGTTTATGATTCAAGCAAGTGTTTCAAGCAAGATCAACATCATTCAAGCTAGAGTCAAGGACCACATCCATTGCAGCCATTTCAAGCACCATTGCAGCACCTTATTACTAGGTTTTGGTGAGTTGCAACATTGTTATTTATTCATTCATCATTCTCCATTCATATTTTCTTTCATTTCAAGGTTTAAATACCAACAAGGGGTTTGACCAAGGCAAACCCCTATTCACTAACCCCACAACATTTTCCCCTCTTCTTGTGTGTGATTTTTAGGCCTAGGTTGTAGATTTTTCAAGAAGCAAGGTTGGAGAAGTGTTGTGAATCATTCAAAGTTGTCAAGAGTTTCATCAAACATTAAAGAATCTTGGAGAAGACCTACAGGTGGTAATTTGCAGTTTTAGATCTAGAAACTAGTGAAAAAGAGCATAGCAGATTTAGAGGAATGGAATCAAGTCCTGAATTTCTAGAAAAGAAAAAGTGGAATTATTTACCACTAGTGGCGAATGAGTCCCACTATATAGGCCTAAAAAATATTTCCACACATTTGGATACTATTTTGGCTGAAACCTGCTCAAGTGCATTTTCCCAGAAATTAGACTGATTCACCCAACTTGGCGAATGAGACCTAGTCAACTGTGATAGCATAATTTCAAGCATTCCAGACCTTCATCCAGCCACTTTCCTGATTCTCAGGTGCACGCCTTCATATTTTATCATTTTCTTTGTTTTTTCAAGCATTTTCTAGGTCATTTAGTGTTGTTCTACATTCAATTAGGTTTTTACATTTCATTGTGCATTTCATTATCTTTTCGAACTTTAAACTTGGTGGTGGATCCCATAATAGATCATCTTTAGTCCCTAGGACAAACCTTAGCAAGATCTATTTCTCCATTGCAAAGAGATATCAAGGGTTATCCTTGAATGAAATTGGAAAAGTATGTGTGGGTATGCTCTATGTCCTAAACCATATCCTAGCATCTCTCTAACCACATTCTCACCATTTCAGATTTTTTCTTTTCATAAATTAATAATATCACATCGAATATAAATGAAATTCATCAAAATTTCTAACATATGCAGATTTCATGGTCTACCGTGGTGTGTGAGATTCCAAATTCTATTCTTTCTTACTATGGTCATCCGGCTAAGTGTTCCTACCTCAATCAAGTTCTCGTCCTTCAACCTATTACTTGCACACACATTCTTATACTTGTCCACTTATCAATAACCTTTAACTTATATTCTCTTAAAATAATTTCTTTATTCATAAAATTGCATAATATTCATTTTCAATTTTGTCATTGCATCTTTATCAAATTCCATAAATAAAAATGATAATTTTTATTTTCCAAATATTTCAATTTCTGCAATATTTAAAATGTAGTAATGAAATCGAGATATGACATCTCATAATAGTAGTCTACCCATGAAATGCCTACCATGAAAATCCTCTTGGGCAGTGCTAGAAGTGGGGAAAGGATTAGGGAAAAATAAAGAAAAAAGATAATAATGTTAACAAGTTTAGGGTTTCCAAACTTGCAACATGCCTGACACTTTTTGTTTCCTGGCAGTGGTCATAGTATGGCCCCATATTAATTTCAAAATAGCCTCAAATGCTATATAACTCCAATGAACAATTAATGGAAATGTGTAATTTAAATTTAATTGTTACTATAAATCTACCTAATGTGTTCATCATTCCGAGAATCGTGAAACGTATGTGACCCTTGTAAATTTTAAGCATATACATTTACTTGGACAATATCTTTAATTACCCTTTTTAAAATTACCTTGTTACTCTTTAATTATTTTATTAGCAATTAAGTATAGACTTAGATGAGTTGAAATATTTGGTGTCACTTAGGAATTATTGTTGTTTTCTCTAATACAAGCAATTGTTAGTAAATGGTCAGTGTGTTCATATTTAAAATCATTAAATAATTAGGTTGGGAATAAGTTCATTAATTTGAATGAAAAATATTTTCTTAAAATGTTAAAAGGATAATTGTTTGCCAAGTTAATAAATGGTATAATATTCATAGTCATAAATAACTTAAGAGTTGGTTACTATGAAGAGAAATTTAACTTATCATTGTTATAATTAATAATTTTAATATTTGTAAATAGTGTTATGGTTAATTTTTTCAAAATAATATTTAGCGTTATACTTAAGGTTAGTGTATGTTATAAGCCTTGCAAAATGAGTAATAGATAATTAGATGTCATGTTTTAATATTAGCATATATGCTTAAATATTGTGTATTAATATTGTAAGAGAGGGGGACCAACCACACCAAGGCTCCAAGTCACAGAGAGCCAATAGCGGAGGGCTGCCCTAAATTACCTCACTCTAACAGGTGTTTTGGGATGATGATCAAGAATGAAGAGCACTCTCAAGTGCTTTTGTCACTCTATAGACCTAAAAATCTAATTGGGGCTAGATGAGCTAGTTTCTGGAGTCCAAACTGTACCTCAGACAGCTATTTGTTCAAGGATGGCAACGTGGGTCTAGGATGACAACATGGTGTGTTGGCGTCTCTTTGGCATGCTGGCATCCGTATGGCTAGAAAACATAAAATGCAGTAAGAAAACCACCAAAATCCTACTAAGATCCTAGCTAACTAACTTTAATGAAATAAACAGAATGATAAAGTATGAAAAGTAAGTACAAAAATGATAAAGTAAGGAGATAAAAATAAGGGTGACGAATATCAACTCACTGAAGTGCTAGTTCGCTAGAAAGCTCCATGCACACATTCACCTACACGCAAACGAGAAGGGAAAACTTTTGGGTCTATATAGGGGTTTTCCTTAGTCAAACCCTTGCTTTGGTGTTTCCACCTCCACGGACAACCAGAAAACAAACAGAGTAGAATGTATGATAAAGGAAATGGAAAGGAATGCATTGAACACTACAAAAGATAGAAAGCTACTCTATCAAATCACAATGTGAAAGTAAAGTGATGCTATACAAGCTCC
>VDFB02387944.1:0-22799 GCA_007258455.2 Sequoia sempervirens | reverse complement strand
CCTTCTTTAAAACAACTTAAAGTCATAATACTAGGACAAGGGGTTATTTTATAAAATAAAACATTATTGTCATTAAAATACTTATTCCTCCAAAATGAACCCCTTATGCCAAAATTCAGAATTACCCAATGAACTGCCAGAAGAGGAAAGTTGACCGAGCTGGTGCTGACTGGACCACTGCCAAAAATAGGATTTACTAAAAATAGTAAATTCAGAAAGTTTCTTGGAATGTAATGCATGCGCCACCATTGCGAAGCTCTCTGAAAACCCAGAAGGAATCCAAAATCCGAACACCCAAACTCCAACAAACAAAACCCTGAATCTTCAAGATAACTCGCCAAGCAGCCGGAAACCCTAATTCTGTCTCTGATTAGCCAACAGCACACCAGGAAAAGGCCATCAATCACTGAAAGGAGCAATGCTAAAAACGGGGACATTGAACAGAGTTATTACAATATGGGATCCAGGGATCTGCTGGCTAGATCAAGTGCTTCACCCAAGGACATGCGGTATAGCGAGGGGTGATAATATGATTGGTCAAAACTGGAAGTGGCGGAGTCTTGGTGTTTTTAGAGTGGTTTGGGATCCGGGTATTGTCATGGTTGATTACATTTTCCGCATGGATCTTGGTGAGTTGCTTTGTATCTTGTGGCTTAATGGCATTCATGTTAGAGTGGAGTAGCGGATTGGTATATGATTGCTTGGGACAAGCAATCTCTGGGAAGGGAGGACTATGATGTCCCCATTTTGAAGCCAAAATGACTTTGGAAAATAATTGATTAAATATTTAATAAGTCTTTATTTTGCTTATTGAATATTTAATTAATTAATTATAATGAGACTTTATAAAATATCAATGAGTTAAATATTTTATACTCTATAAAGTCTTTATAAAAATTAACTCAGTTGGCTTTATGAAATATTATTAAGCGGACTATGGCTCTCTTAAAAGTCCGAAAATAATTCAGTTACTGAAACTGAAATTGGCATATTATAATGGGAGCAACGGACTGATTATGGATCACGGAGAAATTGATCATTTGGTTTCTATAATGAATTCTGAGGACGAGAACTCTCAGAACCTTTGCTGTGTTGGACGAAAACCCAACATGGTTTCGTAATAAAAAACAGATTGTCCATTTTCAGAATGATGAAAGGATTGAGAATTGGAGCGGAGACATTTGGATGTCAGGAATGGACACCCAACAGGTATTGCTCTGTTTCTGTGCTGATCGGGAGGCTCTATCTTTGACGTCTTTACCATTGCTTGTATCACTGGATGGTCGGGAATAATACAATCTCATCTTCTAAGTCACTCTCGTATATCGGCATCACCGGCTCTATTCATTCGTAGCATTCCATTAATCTGTATTTATGAATTGTTTCATTTGTGTGGATACGAGACGGAGGACAATTCAGCAAGTGCTTAGACATTTAAATCACTACCGTCGCTTGTGTGTTGGATCAATAATAGAGAAGACGAATTTGTCTCATTTGCAACATACTCAGCATTGGATATTGCTATCAACCCGTTATCGAGATCTTTCATATGGTTGGAGTTCAGTATCACCAGCGGCGTCATTTATAACTGCTTGGCACATATTGGGCGCTATTCTTGGAGAAGCGTCGACTTTGTAAGAATCTCAAAGAGTTTGAGGAGCCGTGAACTCAAACCGCAAGAGCTTAAGAGGACGGGTTTTTGTATTCTTCTATGAAGTGAGTATTTAAATCTGAATACGTTGAAGAAGGATCACGGGAATACATAAGATATTTTCGAGTTGCATTGGAGCGGGAGTATTTTTGGATTATTTCTGCATATACGGTGTACATTGGTCTTACACTGTCGAATTCTCAGCATTCGTGATGAAAGTTAAGGAGGCGGAAGCCAGGAATGATCGTGATTTCCCTTGACGGAATTGTCCCTGCTGTGTATTAATCATAGACCTGGCGCTGTCAGGGATACTTTGCTCGACAATGCTGATCATGTGAAGTATCGAAGCTATCACGCATCAATTCCGGGTATGCTATTATATGACTGGTTCGATAATTCAAGAGTTTCCTGAACAATTGTTGCAATTTCCTCTGCAATTCCTGTACGTTGGTATTCATGTTCTGTGTATGAGAAATTTTACATATATATGTATATGCGTCTGGAAACTATTATATGGAAGGCCATTATATTTGAGAGTAAATATTTCTGGTAATATCCTTTCATATGCTAAAGCATTTGGTAATATTCCGGAAGACTGTATTGATATGTTATGTAACTGTCCAATCTGAGTGTTAGTGAAAGAATTGTTTGACAAAATGCTTCACTCTGCCTGTGTGAAGGAGTCTTCACATACACCTCAGTAAAATGATAATTGTGTCAATGTCGTTCCAGTGTTGCAAACTAATTGGAAGGGAGATATTCATTTGAAGTCAATGTATTAGATTACTCTGAATTTACAAACTTATTTCTGATCTGTTCAATAGTTTTAGTTTGACAAACATCCTTGTCAAACTTAGATATTCGTTAGTAATCTTGGCACCAAGGGGTCAGGGTTATTACATCAACGTCAGATAACTGCTGTAGCTCTGCATGCATTCTACATGCATTTTCATAACCGCCTTATGAAGCTAAGAATATCAAAGCCATTCAAATCAGAACAGTTTTTAAACCATGTGAAATTCATACAAAACGTCTACCTCAACCAAAAAGAAACATTGGATGTGTTTTGTGATATGCTTCTCAAATTTGTAGTTTTATAAGGTTAGGTTGATGTTGTAACAACAGATGGATAGCCAACGGTGCCGGATGGCGTATACGCTTGGGGATACTGCTTCCTCAAAGAGAATGGCGGCGGAAGTTACTGTAACTCACAACAGGCTCCTTGCGCTTCTGGAAAGTAATATTATGGTCGAGGGCCCATCCAGCTATCATGGTAGGCCTTTCCATAAACTCATTCTAACAGACTAAACACATGGTGTTACTATATTGTTAATTCGAAATGCATATTGTGGGTATTGAGCAGGAACTATAATTATATACCGGCTGGGAAGGCAATAGGCTTCGATGGACTGAACGACCCAGATATTGTTGCTCCATGTAAGGAAATTAGAGTAGAGGAAACAATTTCCTATGCCAATCTTGAGAAGAGAAACACTATGCAAAACTTTAAAACTTGATCAAGCAGTTACAGAAAATCAGCACATTCAAAACATGAAATAAACAATGAAACACAAAACACCAGATATACATGGGGAAAACCCTTTCGGGAGAAAAACCCCACTCCAAAGCCTGCTCAATGTATTTCAAATCCAACAAGAAGATTACATACACTTGCAGAGAAAGTTTTTTTATAGGAGTATCACCAGTTAACAACTCTGGAAGAATTCTGGCAGCATTCCAGCAGCATAACAATACCTGCAAACTCAATATATAAAACTACTCTTCAAGCCTTCAATTTATAGACCTCCAGCAATACAAGAAACCACCAATGGTTTACAAAACCATGTGCTTGGCTTCTCCAGCAAGATTCCAGTCTAAAAATAAGCTCTCACGTCCAAAATGAAAACCCCTATTTTTGACCCTTACAGATGTCATAAATTTTGTCATAATATGCCTAAAAATAGGCCCTTCATAATATACCACTATGTGGGCATCTTATGACACCTAATAAACCAATTTTCAAAGCATCAACAATGTGTAACTGTAGTGACCCTGACCCCTTGGAGTAAGGTTTATTCTCGATTATCCAAGTTTGACAATGTTATTTGTCAAACTACTTGCAAATAAGGAATTATCACAATACAATCTCTCAATACAAAAACACCAATTCTGATTATTATCAGATAATTCTCAAACAGACCTTTCCTTCCTATAGATTACTAGGACTGTCCATAATATATTTTTCCAGATTACTTTGGTAATCCAATGCACAATACAGAACTTATTATGATTCAGAATTTGCATTTTATCAAACATTTCTCTTGCATAACTCAGGTTCTAAACTCACAATTAGATATGATATTTCCGTTTGTTTAAACTCAGATATATATAAGTTTGGCTCAGAAATTTTGATTCCAATGTATAATCAAATACAACTCCATGCATCAAGTTACACATTACAAATATATTCCAAAAAGCATTATAGTAATGGAAGTACCCGAATATAGCCGCTGTAGCATTAAAGTCCACTTATATTCATGATGCGCTGGAGTAACAATCTTATTCCTGGAGTAACAAACTTATTCCCATCTCCTTACCAAAGAATTGGGCTGCACCAATGAGTGATGTTATGCCTAAGTATATCCGCACCAATAGAAGATATATGCACAATGAGACAAACGGTCCCGAAATGATGTCCCACTTTAGCTTGCTGACCGCCAGCGTAATATGTAGTGTGATGAGATTTCCCGTCAAGATCCCATATAACACAATCAGAGCCCATAGATGCAAATAAAGGCCGATGTGATGAGATTTCCCGTCAAGATCCCCTATAACACAAGCGGAGCCCATAGATGCAAATAAAGGAAGTCACCAGGGTATGATGGTTAGTGCCAATAATAGGTACATCCAACATTAGAGAAGACTCGACAATATACATTCATCGTATGACACAAACATCAATTCTAATCATATTCAACACACCCAGGTAATATTAATGTCCCCGGATACGAGAATAGAATCCCGTCTCAGTTCACGAATCTGGTAAAAAATTAGATTAATTCTGTCCAAACAATATACGAAGAGTTCCGGTGAGAGTTTCTTCAATGGCAATGTCACAAATTCACCGAACAGAGCATACACGGCACCAAACGGACCTCCTGAAAATGAACTGCTCAATACACGGCGCCAGTGACGACAATAGTAACAGTGATTTGCAATGCTTCTTCAAACCAAGTGTCGATCTCCTCAAAGATGATGATCGACATTTCTTCTGCTTTCTCCTTTGCATGATAGACAAGCACTAGGATAGTTGCTCCACGTATATTTCCGGCATAGTATAAAAACTGCAATTGACTCAGCCGAGATGACTTCCGAATGAATAATTGTTTCAAGTCTATATCGAACACCCCGTCGAATGCATCCAACTGCATATATTTGACAACTCCAGATTATCCGCATAACAGAGATATATAAATATCATAGGAATGATCGTGCAAATACTTCTGATGTCGTAGATAAACAGACATGAAACTATAATTTTCCACGCTGGGTTTTCGTCCAAGCAATGGCACACAACCACCGAGAGTTTACGTTCTTAGAGGTTCCTATATGAAATTAACCATATTCAATATTCAATCTCCATGATACTGAATCGTTGCGCCAATACTCCTTTTAAACTTCGCCCTCAACATTCAGTTGTTGTAACCGAATTATTTAAATATAAATGGCCTTATAAAGCTTAAATTTCAAAATCATAACATTTCATATAGCCATAAATATTAATTAATTAAATAATTAAAATGTCTTCTAAGATAATAAAGACAATTTTAATATTTAATTAATTAGACTAATTCCTCTTTTGGGCGTATAAAATTTAGGGACATCACAGTCCTCCTTTCCAGAAGATTGCTTGTCCCAAGCAATCGAATACCAATCTGCTGCTCCACTCTGATATACAAACCATTAAGCCACAAAATATGAAGCAACTCGCCAAGAACCATGCCGACAATGTAATCAACCATGACAATACCCGGATCCCAAACCAATCTCAAAAACACTGCTCTGCCAATTTGTTGCACCAATTTGTTATCAGTCACCCTGTTATGCTGCAACAACCTGTGAAGCACTTGATCCAGCCAGTAGATCCTTGGATCCCATACTGTAATAACTCTGTCATAGCACACAAACCTATGAAGCACTCTACTTGCCAAACAAATTCTTGGATCCCACACTGTGATAATCTCGTCATGTCCAAAGTTGTGAAGCAACACAACAAGATCCAGAAGAAACAATGCATCAATCATGTCAAGGCCAGGATCCCAAATTATCCTTGGTGCATAATCAATCATGTTGATCTGCCATGTGCTGTTGTTATAAAACCAAACATCATACATCCAACTGAGAACCTCGCTCCAGACGAAGCCACAAATACCTCTAATGTCAGAAGATGATAGAAGCTCATCACTATGTCTACCCCCATCATGGAAAGGATGATGCAAATCCCTCTGACTTCTCCAATCAATTGCTAAAAGAAAATTCCATTCAGCAGAAGGAACTATGATCATGCATGCCCCATTAGCTCCATATGCATTATAAGAGAGTAGTGAATCATCTCCAAGAGTGTTTACATGCTCAAACAGATATGAACCAGCAATGCCACCATTCCTACATACTCCGTCATAAGCTGGTCTAAAAGATGTAAACTCTACCATGCGAGCCTCTAGAAAAGATAACTCCTCAAACTCACCATGAAAAATCAATGGCTCAACCAAATCTGCCTTATGGAAATCAATATGTGTATATGAAGACAAGATAATAGTGGCTGGTCCACTAATTGTATGCTCAACTTTACAATCACATCCCACACCTGAAACCCACATATCATTTGCATCATCAGGATCAAGAGCCTCCTCATCATCCAACTCAAAGAGTGGATTATCTAAAGTCAAATTAGCACTCAACTCAAAAAGAGGGTTGTCAACAATGGTTGAATATATATTATTAACTTTTTCATGACCATAAGCAACATACTCGTGAGGATGGGAAAGTAAACTGCTGCTGTCCCAAACTAGCATTTGGGATTCCTCCATGCTTTCTTTGGAGTCACTAAAAACCTCCAAATCTTGATCTTCCTCCTGGTCCTTCCAAGAGAGAAATGGTAGTGTCTCACCTAACTCAACATCAATTTGTTCACATTCCATGTAACTTGCATTTTGCATCCTAGTAGAGGCTGCTATAGAAGATGCATTTTCATATTTATGCAATGAATGATGAGACATATTCAATTGAAGATGAAAATCCACAATTTCCCAGTCTTGTATGCCCACTTCTAAGTTTTCAACATGCGTAGGAGTGATGCCTCTTTGAGAGTCAATGATCACACTTGAAGATGCATCCATACAATTGCTTTTGGAGTCCAAACTATCACTATCCAAATCAACCTCATGCTCTTCATCAATTGCTGATATAAAATCAGACTCTGAGCAATCTGAATACTCATCAAGCTTCTCATGGATGACTTCACTATAAGGTTCATGTGATGACAAAGAACTGCCGGCCAAACTCAAGAAATCAGAATCAGGCTCATCAATAATCTCTCTGTGAGCTACCGTACGCTGCCTATTGCTTGAGGCTACAAACTCTTCCTTCACATCTTCCACCATGAATGATGGGACAGCGTTGTGATCAACCAAAGGAGCACCGAAAAAACCCATGCCTTCATAAGATTTATCAGTCGAAATATTTATGCCACCCACCATAAAAATTTTGCATTCTTTCACAGATGCTACATGCGGTTCCTCTAGTAAGATTACACCTGATTCTATCCTTTTGCCTTCATGACCCGAATCTGCTTGCCTATCAAATTCTTCACTGGGATTTTTACAAACCTCACTTGTAGCCATCATATCTACTTTTTTTCCTTGTTCCAAACCATCTTCATCTAATTGTTCACAGTCCATGTCTCTGGCATTGACTTCTTGCCCTTGCAAAGTGGCTGCGACATACAACTGATTTTCTACTTTGTGCACTGAATTATGAGCCTTACTCAATTGAAGGCGAAGATCAACAATCTCCCTATCTTTGTCCTCCACCAATTTGACAACCATGTCTCTATCTCTTAGTAATTGCAAGTAATCCCCTTTTATGAATTCCAACGCTTCTTCGATGGGCTGCAAATGTGTATGAGAAATACCAGTTATCTTTCCTTTTCGCCTTTCCTCAACTTGGGCTGTTCTAATGAGGTCTTCCACATGCTTATGAGTATCATCCATCCTAGATAATACTTTCACAATCTTTTCTTCCTTCACCATAAAATGATCTTCCAAAGCATCCACTATAAGAGACTTTTGTTCAAGGCTGCCATGGACTATCTTTTCTGATTTGTCTTCATGTGTAGAAGGTTTATCAACATTAGAATTTGCCCTTTCACTTGAGGATGCATTAAAATCTGCACTCAGGAATGACTGGACAGAGCTGTGATCAAACAAGTGTTCATCATTACAAGAGCCTTCCCTTTTATCTTCATATGCCTCAGCATGTATCTCAAATTCGTCATGAAGATTTTTGCAAATCTCTCTATACTCTCCCTGTGCAAACAAATCATGAATTCCTTTACTTGTAGGTGTGGAAGAGTCATTAGTATGCTAAGATTCCTTTGACAACGAATTAGCAAGACGCTGCAAATCCCGGTTAAATTTTTGTTGTGATTGAGCAAAACCACAAGCCATCTTTTGTTGCAATTGAGCAAGGTCTTCCAATTGTTTATCCAAACTAAACTTCTTTTCCTTTGTTGGTGAGACAGGAAGGAAGGCAGGAATCAATCTTCTGTTCTAAATTCTATCCATTGATGCAAACTGTATTTAATTTCCCACAAGATGGCAGGATAGTGGCTCTGATACCACTGTAGTGACCCTGACCCCTTGGAGTAAGGTTTATTCTCGATTATCCAAGTTTGACAATGTTATTTGTCAAACTACTTGCAAATAAGGAATTATCACAATACAATCTCTCAATACAAATGAAATATGCTAACCAATTTTTTCGATGAATTAACACACATAACCAACACTTAATCAACTCGGTTAGCGTTAGCTCCAAACTGAAAACCAAACTTGAAAGAACTACTCAACGTCAAGAATGTGCACTCAAGATCCCACTGAGGGCGAGGTGCTAACATATGACGGAGTGTTTAATTGAAACTAGAAATTAATAGGCGGATAACCAGCCATGAAGAGCATTTCCACACTACCACCAAACAGTGGGGGGAAAAGATTACAATTAAAACAATTCGTCCGCTGCGGCGGGCATCCACAGAACTGTGGGGATTCACCACTATGAAAGTGGGTACAAGAGCGTTACAATAAGAATTATCCACACTGGCGGTAAACCATCCAGGGGTGATTAATGTGAAAACAACAAGTAATTGCAGAACTGGAAATGGTTGGATTAGTAATGCTTAATCTCAACCTATACAAATTAAACTCTGCAGATTACAATTACAATTGATAGAGAATGAAGCTTAGGAAGAGAAGTGTGAATTCTAACAATCATATAACACTCCAAAACTGAAGTAGAAGTCCAAAAACTGAGAACTATAACAATCTGATATAAAAATCAGAATTCTGGAAATTCAAACCAGCTACAGAGAAAATCATGAAATGCTCATAAGTAGGTCAAATTACCTCCGAATCGAATGAGACCAAGTGCAACTGATTGCTAGGAGGTAGGCGACCAAACTGAAATGATGAAACAGCTCCAAAGAACCTCTGTTAATTTTGCACGAATTCCGAAAGCTCTTCTGGAAAAGTATGGCCCTCTTGAAAAATCGATTTTGCAAGATAAAAATAAAGACTTGGAAATAAATTCCAATCTTTTGTGGAAGGGGGCGCCTTGAACCAACAGATGATTTGCCAAAGTACCTAGAACAAAATTAAAATCACTCCAAAAGATATAATCAAAAACCAGCTTCAGCTGTAGATAAACCAGTAAACCAAAACTGTGAAAATACTCCAGAAATTCTTCAATCTTGATGCTCAATCTGCTAGTCTGATGTTGAGAAGCAGAAATATTCCAACTAGGTGTTGTATTTCAAACACGAAATTGGGAAAGGGCTAGGAGGTAGCATCCTCGAAGCAAAAGAAAAATGTCCATTGTCATTTTGACAGCATAACAGTATGATAAACAGTAGATACCAAATGCTGGAGCAATGCCTTCATTTTATAAAAACTGAGAAACTCATCACCTTCCAAGAAGGTACGCCAAGAGTCACCTTTTAGAATTCTTCTTTTTTTCAAACTTCATAAAATATAACTCCTCACAAAAGGGCGTCCACTTTTCTCAAGGCATAAAGTTCAAATAAAATATTAATATCTCTTATAACATGGGCGTACCCTTCATGACCCCTTTTTTAAAACAACTTTCAAGTTATAACCTTAGGCCAAGGGGGGTTAACTGAAAATTATAACACTTATGCCTTTAATCAATTATATTCACCAAATAAAGCTTGAGAAGTCAATATTGAAACACAAGCAACATGCTCCACTGAAGAGATGGCTGAAGACAACCAACTGCACACTGTCATAAAAGCATTTACTAAAAATAGTAAATAACATGAAATGCCACAAAACTCCAAGCCAAGAAACCCTGATTTCACCTCATTCCAGCCTACGGGTTCTGGAATAGATTGATGAACTGCAAGGCTAATCACTGATGAGAAGGGGACATTACAACAAAAACACCAATTCTAATTATTATCAGATAATTCTCAAACAGACCTTTCCTTCCTACAGATTACTAGGACTATCCATAATATATTTTTCCAGATTACTTTGGTAATCCAATGCACAATACAGAACTTATTATGATTCAGAATTTGCATTTTATCAAACATTTCTCTTGCATAACTCAGGTTCTAAACTCACAATCAGATATGATATTTCCGTTTGTTTAAACTCAGATATATATAAGTTTGGCTCAGAAATTTCGATTCCAATGTATAATCAAATACAACTCCATGCATCAAGTTACACATTACAAATATATTCCAAAAAGCATTATAGTAATGGAAGTACCCGAATATAGCCGCTGTAGCATTAAAGTCCACTTATATTCATGATGCGCTGAGTAACAATCTTATTCCTAGAGTAACAAACTTATTCCCATCTCCTTACCAAAGAATTGCGCTGCACCAATGAGTGATGTTATGCCTAAGTATATCCACACCAATAGAAGATATATGCACAATGAGACAAACAGTCCCGAAATGATGTCCCACTTTAGCTTGCTGACCGCCAGCGTAATATGTAGTGTGATGAGATTTCCTGTCAAGATCCCATATAACACAATCGGAGCCCACAGATGCAAATAAAGGCCTGTGTGATGAGATTTCCCATCAAGATCCCCTATAACACAAGCGGAGCCCATAGATGCAAATAAAGGAAGTCACCAGGGTATGATGGTCAGTGCCAATAATAGGTACATCCAACATTAGAGAAGACCCGACAATATACATTCATCGTATGACACAAACATCAATTCTAATCATATTCAACACGCCCAGGTAATATTAATGTCCCCGGATACGAGAATAGAATCCCGTTTCAGTTCAAGAATCTGGTAAAAGATTAGATTAATTCCGTCCAAACAATATACGAAGAGTTCCGGTGAGAGTTTCTTCAATGGCAATGTCACAAATTCACCAAACAGAGCATACACGGCACCAAACGGACCTCCTGAAAATGAACCGCTCAATACACGGTGCCAGTGATGGTGCCAGTGACGACAATAGTAACAGTGATTTGCAACGCTTCTTCAAACCAAGTGTCGATCTCCTCAAAGATGATGGACATTTCTTCTGCTTTCTCCTTTGCGTGACAGACAAGCACTAGGATAGTTGCTCCACGTATATTTCCGGCATAGTATAAAAATTGCAATTGACTCAGCCGAGATGACTTCCGAATGAATAACTGTTTCAAGTCTATATCGAACACCCCGTCAAATGCATCCAATTGCATATATTTGACAACTCCAGATTATCCGCATAACGTAACATCACGGAATCTAGCAGCGCTCGTTCCACGGATACCCCCCCTACGAAACTTGTCCGTTTCCTAGGATTCGTGAAGTTCAAGTACGCATAACGGAGTGATTTTCAAGCCACCTCGAAATGCATTCCCAAGTCTCGAATAGTCAATTCGAGCATTCCCCCTTGTTCACCTCACAAAGACCTTCGAAACAAGATCTTTCGCGACATTTCACGATTCATGCTTAGCAAATTATGAAAAATGCAATGGCCTTTGAAAAGTCGCTCCTTTGAAGCCAAAAATTGGCTAAGTCGAGAGAAAGTGCAAAGTATAGAATTTTGGCGCCCACATGCCCGATGAAATTACCAAAATGTAATAAGCGCTAAATTTTTGTGTTGTCCTAGCCGACGCAAGACTTTTGGCTGGCACGTTTCTTCATGAATTTCGCATTTTTTGTCAATCGTGCCACTTTTCGTGCGTAAATTTATTGCTCGACTTGAGTTAGGTTTTCGATTTTCTCTTTCACTTGAAAGTGTTTTATTTCGCCATTTTCATTGTTTATGGTCTTTGTTCTCCTTTTCTTCTTGCTGGGCGAGTTCTTCTCAAGCCGCAATCACGTGTTTTGGAAATTCGAAGTTCTTCTCCAGCGTTTTTCGCGTTTCATCTTTGTAAGTTGTTACCCTTGCTTTCTCTTTATTCTCCAATTTCAATGGCAACTCCATGCAGACAAACAATTTGCAAACCCCAAGTGCCATTTTCATGCACCGTTACATCTGTTTTACAAAATCATGTCTCAGATGCAGAAGCGCTAAAATTTAGCGCCCTGACATGTTGAACATGTCAAAAAATAATTCTAACTCTGAAAGTGCAGGAGCGCTAAAATTTAGCGCCCCTGCATCAAAAACTGAAATCTCAAAAATGTAATGGCGCTGAATTTTAGCGCCCTTACACTTTTTACAATCTTTTTCCAGACTTAGTCATTTTTTGTGCAATGGTGCTGAATTTTAGCACCTTTACACTTTTCTTCCAGACTTAGTCATTTTTTGTGCAATGGTGCTGAATTTTTGCACCTTTGCACTTTCGAACTTAGTCATTTTGTGTGCAATGGTGCTGAATTTTTAGCGCGCTTTCTTCGGACTTAGTCATTTTTGTGCAATGGTGCTGAATTTTTAGCACCTTTGCACTTTCGAACTTAGTCATTTTTGTGCAATGGTGCTGAGTGCAGCACCTTTACCTTTTCTTCGGACTAGTCATTTTTTGTGCAATGGTCTTTGAATTTTTAGCACCTTTGCACTTTCCGAACTTAGTCATTTTTTTGTGCAATGGTCGTGAATTTTCGCCTTTGCACTTTCGAACTTAGTCGTTTGCAATGGTCTTGAGATTTTAGCACCTTTACACTTTTCTTCGGACTTAGTCATTTTTTGTGCAATGGTGCTGAATTTTAACACCTTTACACTTTTGGCAGTTTTTAACCTAGTCTCTTCAAAATTGCTCTATTTCCATTCTAGACCCCATTTCTTCGCTCTCGCATCGTTTTCCGTGCCTAGTTGCTCGTTTCATGCTTGCTCAACATCGTTTCTCGCTTCACGCTTCCCAATGCTGCTTTTTCTGCTAACGCCTGTTGATTCACCATCCTTGCAATTTCTCTCCAGATCTCGTCAAGTGATCCCGAAGGTGATGTCCTTTGATCTTGGTTCTTCCAAATAAAAAGTTCATGCAGGAGACCAGGAAGAAGTATGAAGACTCCGCGCCCAAGCAAAGAAACATGAAGAAGCTTCCTGTTCTCCAGTGTTAGACATTTTCGGTGCATCCCATTATGCATCTTGTAAATATTTCTCGACATTTTTGAATGTCTTTTTGTAAATTGTAATTACACCAAGATCAAAGATGTAATATTTTGAAAACAAATTACACTTTGACTTTGGTCAAAGTTAGGTGAGATCTCCTAAAATCGCTCACCTAACTTTTCGACCCTGTCTTTATTTCCTTCTTTTGCTCATCCCTCTTTCTATATAATGTGAGGGATTTTCATTTATAAGTATCCTTTAGTGTTTTGCAGCGAAGTGCTGCCCTTTTGAAGCAAATTTGTGGAAACTTTTCGCGTTCATGCTTTAATGAATGAATTCGATCAATAAAGAAGGATTACCAAGCCTTAAACTTTTCGCGTTGGATTAGATACTTTTGTGAAGTTGATCTTATTTAGTATAGTGATTAAGCGAAAGTCGAAGAACTCTAAGTAGTTTATGTAAACTTTTGTGTTACATTTATTATTTAGATTTCATTTTGTATTTATGTTTTATCATTAGGTTGAATGATCGTCTACAAGACTTTTATTGCTTGTAATCATTCATGCTCTTGCATGATACGGTGGGTGATCTACAAGACCTTGTGCTTGTAATTATTCATACTCTTGGATACTCTTGTCGGAAGGATCTACAAGACTTTGTGCTTGTAATCGTTCATACTATTCGAGGAATTGTTGCGTCTAAGAAGACTTTGTGCTTCTAACGTGACAAACGATACACTCTTCACAAATCCACCATTGAAACAGCTACGGAATGACTTTGTGCCTTCGTGAGCTTTCCTTTTTCTTTTTGTTTGTTATTAATCACTTCTGGTATCTCTACGCTTCGCTTTGACGAGATAGAGATATTGGTATTACTACTAGTTGTTAGTTTAAGGTTATCAAGAATTGTAAACTTCCAACGGTGAAGCATTGTAAACATCTTCTCTGAAAAAAGAGAGGAGGATGAATGTAACACACCCCCCCCACTCCGTGAGTTTCGTGTACATTTTGTAATTATTTGTTTGATTTTCTATCGCTTCTGTTAGCAGTAAGAAGGGTGCCTCCCCTTTCGAGAGGAGAGATTCACATCTCACATAGCTGTGGCTGAAGTCCAAGTTGTGTAATCTATTGAAAAGCTGATTACATAATTTTCACCCAACATAAGAGATAAATAAATATCACAGGAATGATCGTGCAAATACTTCTGATGTCGTAGATAAACAAACATGAAACTATAATTTTCCACGTTGGGTTTTCGTACAAGCAATGGCACACAACCACCGAGAGTTTGCGTTCTCAGAGGTTCCTATATGAAATTAACCATATTCAATATTCAATCTCCATGATACTGAATCCTTCCGCCAATACTCCTTTTAAACTTCGCCCTCAACATTCAGTTGTTGTAACCGGATTATTTAAATATAAATGGCCTTATAAAGCTTAAATTTCAAAATCATAACATTTCATATAGCCATAAATATTAATTAATTAAATAATTAAAATGTCTTCTAAGATAATAAAGACAATTTTAATATTTAATTAATTAGACTAATTCCTCTTTGGGGCGTATAAAATTTAGGGACATCACAGTAACAGCTGTAGGAAAATATTAAATGAAAATAACTATTATGGGAAATATGCAGCAAGGTTGAGACACCTCATTTCCCAACACTCCAGACCCCACAATCTCGTTTAAGAAATATAATTTTATTTATCTTCAAAAACCTAGTCATGAGAATAGGGAAGGAAACACTGTAGTTTTGTAAAAGTAGGTGGAATAAATTGACAGTGGAACTACGAAGGAAAGATCCCCACTCTATCCATAATTAAACTCTATTCATATATGTATTGTCTTTGTATATTATCTTGTTATTCTACTATGCACCTGTTTTCTGCAAATACTTTTACTAAAGGGTTACAACTCATTTGTAATCGTATATATTCTCTTAATGAATAAATATGGGAAGTCCCTTAGTACAGAAGTTCTATTTTTCTATTTCAGTAACATGGAAGGAGTTATAGGAAGATTTGCTCAACTAACTCCACAAGAAAGAGGAGAAAGGTATATTTTGATTTTCAAGTTTGATAAGGCTTTTAGGAAATTTCAAATTTGTATACTTTGAAATTATCAATTTGTATAATAGAAAAAGATGCAAATTACTAATTTATATTTTTATTTGAACAGGAAGCTAGAAAGTCTTGAAGTAAGATACTCAATCGCCCTTCATTCTTGATTAGTTTTCTTAGTGTGCAACCTTTAGTAAACATGTTATTATGAATGATTATTATAGTTTTGGGATTTCTATTATATTATCATATATATTCCATGCAATGTAGCTTTTTATGGCAATTTCTTTTTCAGTTTGGATTAAAATTTCACTTGTGATACTAATAATGTTCAAACTATTGAATCTTAGGCACTTAAGAAAACATTTAAAAAGATGGACCATGATATTGATATAGAAGATTTTTTTGGAGCAAGGTAATTATTAATTCATTAAAACTTCAACAATGTAGTCGGTCTCATAGTTCTTTTGATTTTTCTTCTCATTTTTTAAACTACTACAAAACTAACATTCATTATTTGTTTTGTGTCCCTATTTTATCCAGCAACCAAACAACTGAGGTAACTTTTTCCCTTTTTTATTCTTATTATATGCTTAATTGTGCAAATTAGACCGGTCTCTTAATTTTTGGAATCATTATCATCTCATTTGATGTGTGTAAGATGTAATGAACTTCATTAGATTTGCAATGATCTCTTGCCATCCTTGAGGAAGCAATTGTATGGTAAAATAAATATATGTCAATGTTTTTTGTTAATACATATATCATATAGTTTTTAAAAATTATCAAAGGGTAATGAAGTTACAAACTCAGCTAACAACTTGCAATCTTGTGCTGCTGGACCTTCTCTCACATCACAACAATAGGAAAATGATTATGGAGATCCTAAACCTTGCATGAGAGTTCCAGTCCTATAGTTGGTGCATTTGTTGTATTCTTGGGTCCATGTTCATGGGGTGATCAGTGAAAGCTGGAAGCACATACACAAACACATAGAAATGTACTTGAGCACATGACACAAAATAACACTATCTAAATGAACATACATGCTTGCAATGTATATTCTTATTACTCAATAACAAAATACCTAATGAAAGAAACTATAGGTGAGGTGTTTGATACAATGTATGAGTCTCCTAGATGGTCTTTATGGGGATGTCTTCTTTCAAATTTGACTATGTTGAGAAAAATGTATGGTGGTGTTGGTGTAAAATTTAAATATCATCTTGGAGGCATGTAAATACTCACAACCGCATCACATTACAGACAAAAAAATGTGGCACAAGATTATTTTATGACATGTGAGAGCACCAACCTGGTATATATTTTCATGGGAGTTTAGTTCAAGATGTTCACTTTGGAGGATATCCATGTAATGTGTCTAAAAGGGGGTGTTTGCATTGGAGAATATCCTTGAAAGGTGTTCTTGGGGGTTTGTGAACCAGAAAGTGTCAATCCCGCTAACTCAACATAATTGCATGTACATCTATTACAATTTTTATGACACATGATTGTTCATTCAAATCAAAAAGAGCTATTTACAATCTTTACAATGAGACCCATTATGAGCAAACATGTGACATATTTTCTTCCTACTCCACATCTAATGCTTTCTCACCTAGAGCTCTTCTTGTTCATCATTATTTCAGCATCACATGATGATTTTCCTTTGGTGATTCCAAACGCCCTTACCAATTAGTAAATGCCATTTCACAAATGATGGGCATAGTGCTAAATTAGGTACAAATATCCATGCACCATCCATGCTATATCCCGTGCATAAACTCTGCCTTTGCATGCTTAAAATTATGCATAAATATGTGTGCAAGGTCTAGTGAAAACCCAACAAAAAATCCATGCCAAACCCATGGGCAATTATTTAAATGGATTATTGTGGGTGTGTGTTTGTGTCATTGAACTGCAGCTATAGGAACTATTCATGTGACCAGTATAAGCCATTGTACCATCCTACAACATATATAACACTTCATTTCAATAAATCCACCCCATTTAACAATGCATCCTTTAAAAGCTACACTAGGATTTGTAGGGGATCTGGTTGAATTTGGAAGTAAAAATAGCAGCATTTACTGCTAAATGTGGCTAAAATCAAGACTTTATGAATTCCTTTCTGAGCACCAAATTACTACTAAGATAGAAAGATTGAGCGTGAAATTGAAGATGGCCAAAAATTGAAACTAACAGCATAAAACTCATTGAAATGTGTAGTTCACAAGATATATAGATTTAATTAACTAGTCCTTGAATGGTGAGAGGAGTATTCAAATCCTTACCTTTTTGAGTTCTTTCATTTCTCATTCTAGTGGCCATTACATTGCGACTTTTCATTCACTTCTTTTTTCCCCTTTTATTAAGATCTTATAAGTGTTGAATTTTGTGTCAAAAAGCCCAAAGGTAGGATGAGTCTTCCATTCTCTTTAATTAGCTAGTGAAAATTGAGCCCTTTCTTTCTTATAATGCTCATGGGTTTGCCTTACCATATTTTCAAAAGTGGCATTTTTTGTTCTCATTAGGACACCAATATGTATACACACTCTTTCATTTAACCTCTTTGTATGTTTTCTCTTGTTTGTTTCTTTTTCTTCTCTTCTTCATATCAAAATTTGAAAACTTGGACTCGACATGAACTCAGCTGCCCAAAATAGGACTTGGACTCAGGACTTGCAATGGACTCGGCAAAAAACTCGGCTAGGACTCGGCAAAGAAGAAAACCATAGTTTTACAAAAAAATAAAAATAAATTAATGCAGTTAGAGAACATAAGAGCCTAATTTGATTATCAATTTCTCATAATTCAAATATTACACATGTTAAATGATCTTCAAACACTCAATATTTGAAATTTCATCATTCATACTCATAGTTTTAAATTTTCAAATGAAAAAAACAAACAAAAAACAAGTTTTAAACATTCATACTCATTATTTCCAAGTGATGCCAAGAGTCCTAAGTTGGGATTCTGGAGTCTAACTCTAGGACTCGCATGAGTCATTTGCCAAGACTCGAGAGTCTTAGCTTGGACTCTCTAGGACTCGGCTCGGGAGTCCTTGGCAAGTCCCAAGAGTCTTTTCTAGGACTCGCAGAGTCCTCAAACTATGCTTCATATAGATTAGAAGTTTTGTGCTTACATCAAAGTGTATGTTTCCTTATCTCTTCTCCATATATGATGCCATGTGACATAACTGTTTGTGATTTCATTGCTTCAATTCTATTGGAAAAATCAAAGAGAATCTATATTTGCACAGTAAAAAAACAAATAATGATTATTTATTGAGTTAATTTTCAATGTATCACATGGCTTTTAAAAAGTCTTTCCAACATAACTTCCCAAACTACCATTCTACATGAATGCAATTGATTATTTTAATAACAATAATAAACTACAAGTCACTAAGATGACTTTATAGTTTATACAATATGAAAACCTTAATATTCTAATAGTTTTTTTCAAAACTTAATCCATTATTGTTCATGTTGCATTAGATTTGTAATTTGAACTTGTTGTCACGAAGGATTGCGCCCCTAGTGCTAAGGTTTCAAGCTCAACAATCCTGTGCAACATGGGAACATCCTCTGGCCTGTGGGTTGCCTAAGACGAGGATGAACCTCCAGATTATGGGCTGGTTCCCTTTGAGAAAACTCCTAAAACTACTGCTGGTTTGTTTTGAAAAGGGATAGAAAGCCTTGGAAATGAAATTTTACTGCTAACTAGGAGGTGATGCACCAAGTTTTAAACTCTACTTAACTGTTCTAAACTCACAATCAAGTTCAAAACAAAAGGGTTTGTTTGTTCACAACTCAAAGATTATCATGAAACACATAAGTGTTTTACGAGAAGGCTTGTATTCAGTCTATGAGAGAAGGAAAACTAGTTTCACAACCTCAGCTACTTGAACATTCTAACACAACTCATAACCTGTATTAACATGAATTCTTTTGTTTCCACAATGCATAAATGAGACAGATTTAAAGGTTTTGAAAGGAGAACACAATAAAATCATCAAATTATTCATTCGTTGTGCTCAAAACAGAAGATTTTTTAAGAAAGAACTGCTGTCTTTTATTGAATTTGAAGGAATTTTTTGCTGTTTACAACTGAAAAGCTTCTAAATACTGAAATTACTTTGAAAGATCTAAGTTACAATGCCTTTTACTTGCTGTGTATGCAAGCAGAAAAGAAAGAACTCTCTACAGAAAAGAAGAATAGAAGAAGATGTAGCAAAAGGGCTTTCTTGTGACTGAAGGAGAAGACTGAAAATGAACTGACTGTCTTCCTTCCTTGAAATCTCCTCCAATTTGGCATGATGAATCATCTTTGGTCGTGCACAAGAGAAAAGCCTTCAAAAAAGTGTTTAGAACTGCTCCAAACAGGCTGTTTGTAGGCTGAAATGTTGCCTCAATTGGTGCTGCACCCATGTGGGGTCCTGAACTGAACTGGAACTGCTGTATCTGCCCCAAATTTCCTTTCTTTTAGGCCCCTAACTGACTGTTAATCCACTTTACATGATGTGTCTCTTTTTCTGGGCGTATAAGGCCAACAAGCCTTAATTTAAGGGCTCTAAACTGATCTTTTTTGCATGATTTTAGGCTTTAACTCCACCTAACTTCAACCTCATCCATTAGGGCTTCTAAAACTGGCCTAAACTGCCTCTTACCACTTGATGACTGAGCATAGACAGGTCATAAATGCTGATCATCTCATCTCTCTGCAATGACTGCTCTTTATTCCTCATAGGTCTGTAACCTTGATTTTGCTGCCCTCTTTAACTGAGAATGATGACCTCTAGATTCTTAAGGTCTGCCCTTGCTTCTAATCAAAAGTCTTCATGTTATGAAGACATCACAGTCCATAGGCATTAGATGACAGCCTCATTCACCATGATTCATCCTTTATCAATATTGATTGTCCTCTTTATTATAACCTTTAATCGCATTTTTTTTGTTAAATGCGGAACCGACGACTTACACAGAAGGGAATTTATTCAAAAATGAGTAAAGAGGAAATATGAATGAAAAGAAAAAATAAAAAAAAAAGATTTAGAATTATAAGAATGAAAATTCTTTCGATTGCGACCCAGAGTCTTATTCCCCAAGATCTCTGTGACACTAAACAATAGATCATAAATCATGGTGGAATGTGGGCACATATTCATTTTTTTTTTATCAAAGATTATTATCGAATATAATCATATATAATCGAACTCCATTGTCTTTTCAATTTGCTAGAAAGACATAGCATCAATTTGATACTATGTTTCTCATACGGAATCCATTGCATTGCTGGACATATGGACAACTGAGCAACCTTCAGTCTTCGATTCGAATTAGACTGCTAGAAAAGCATCACTGCATCGTTCGTATGCATTCTATGAACCATGCTATTCGTATAATAAACTGATGCATCAACTCGCATTCAAATTATTTCTTTTTATTTCAAATGAAGGAATTTCTCTTATTTCCAATACTTACTATGTTTTGTTCACGTAATATTCAACATTTCGGTTGATAGGTCTGAAAGCCTGTCTTGTCTCGTCATCTAAACAAGTAGAGTAGTTTAGTTCAAAAAATTTTATATACACAAAGGCTTATGCATATAAATATGCATGCCTTGAAGAGGACTCGCACCTCTTCACTGTTCGAACGCGAAACTTCTTTTTGTCTACTCTTATTTAATAGCTTATATACGTACACTCTCTCGAGATAGCGAGTTATTGTTGTCGAGGTTAAGTGAGAACATATAGTCTTACAGAAGAGGAATTTGTTCAAAATGAGTAAAGGAAATATGAGATGAAAAGAAAAAAAAAATTTAGAATTATAAGAATGAAAATTCTTTTCGATTGAGACCGAGTCTTATTCCCAAGATCCTACGTGACTAAACGAAATAGATCATAAATCATGGCGGAATGTGGGCACATATTCATTTTTTTTTTATCAAAGATTATTATCGAATATAATCATATATAATCGAACTCCATTGTCTTTTCAATTTGCTAGAAAGACATAGCATCAATTTGATACTATGTTTCTCATACGGAATCCATTGCATTGCTAGACATATGGACAACTGAGCAACCTTCAGTCTTCGATTCGAATTAGACTGCTAGAAAAGCATCACTGCATCGTTCGTATGCATTCTATGAACCATGCTATTCGTATAATAAACTGATGCATCAACACGCATTCGAATTATTTCTTTTTATTTCAAATGAAGGAATTTCTCTTATTTCCAATACTTACTATGTTTTGTTCACGTAATATTCAACATTTCGGTTGATAGGTCTGAAAGCCTGTCTTGTCTCGTCATCTAAACAAGTAGAGTAGTTTAGTTCAAAAAATTTTATAGACCCAAAGGCTTATGCATATAAATATGCATGCCTTGAAGAGGACTCGCACCTCTTCGCTGTTCGAACGCGAAACTTCTTTCTGTCTACTCTTATTTAATAACTCAGCACGTCTGCTCAGGAGATAGCGGGGATTTATGTAACTGTCCTTCAGTCTCGAGACACTGCTGTTGCATTTCCTTTACCTCCTCCTCTGTGGTACACAATATGCATGGTTGTCCTTGATACTTGACTGTACCTGCACATTTAACCTTTGAAAACCTGGACTGCCTTTGCATTAATGTTAATGGACTTGCCACTATAGGTACTGTCACTGTTTCATGCATGTTATTTTGGACTTGGCTATTAAGCAAGACTGTGCATTTAAAGGCTCAAACTGCCCCCTCAGATGACTGTCCTCTCTTACTTGAAAAAGTAACTGTCCATTTGTCCATTTAGACCTTGTGATTGACTGCTGCAAAAGCTTTCAACAGATTTGTCATTGATTTTTAACCATGTTCACCATCATTCCTTAGCATATACATCTCTATTGTGGACTGTCTTTTATGGAAAACTATACTCTGCCATGTTTGCATTGTTGACTTCTTAATGACTGCCCCCTTTTGACATGACAGTCCCCTTAGCATGACTGTCCCTTGACTGTCAAAGAAACTTTATTTCGAGGTTTTGATTGTCATTTAGTTGTTTAGGGCTGTGATTATAAAACATTGGAGACCACTGTGTTGTCACACTCTTTGTTCTGACCTCATGCATTTTTCAATCCAAACTGTGCTAAGTACATTGCCTGCTCTAGAGGCCAATCCCCAACTATATGGATTAGAAACTCATCGGGACAGATGTATTCTGCTATCTCTAATCATTATTTGAGACCATTCAGCAAATTTCTTGATATAAGGTAGCTAATCCTACCAA
>VDFB02387943.1:0-19016 GCA_007258455.2 Sequoia sempervirens | reverse complement strand
AATCTCATCAAACTTTGCACAATTCACAACAAAATAATGGATTTCCCACCACTAATAGATTCTAAAAGACTCACTTTCCAAAGCATCACAATGTTGTAGGTGTAAGGTGTGTGAAAACCTGATGTGGAAATGTCATGGGGAGATTCCATTGGGGTGGCTCAATGGGTTACGACTTCTGCCATAGGAAACTCTACAAAATGTGGAAAATAGGAGTGTGGGAGTTAGGAGCGCTAATGTCGGCATGAAATGGTATGGAACCTGACAATGGAAATTTTGCAATAAGATTAAACCTTTCATGGAGCTTTATTGTTCCTTCATTCCTATCCTTTTGCTAATAGATCCCTTCATCTGGCACGTTTAAAATTAGCACTTGAATGACTATAAGAATTCAACCTTTTAGAGCTTCCAATGGTGCAAGCAGGTGTAAATATCAATAGTTCGTGAAGGAGTCCTACGAAGAGTGATACTGCAGGGATGGGACAGATAGTTCACTCAAGAGCACCAATATCCTCTGACTATAGTCCGATCAACATCCCCATATCTGAACACAGTCACATCTTCTCAATAAATGAATCCTTCCAACAGAAGCTCAGTGCAATGACTCCACAAAGTCCTATGTCTATCCCAAAGGCAGACTGCAATGGTGCGATAATGATAATTCCATTGAATCTTATTGAATCCAAGCATTAATGATAGTGAATTACACACTCTCGATGGGTGTCATGAGAGAACAATAGACCACCACTCCTTATCCATGGCATTCCCTTTGAATCGATGAACACAAGGTATCCACTATTGGAATTTTTTTGCACCCTGTTATTTTTAAATAAGTGAGTGAATAAAATCTTTTACATGCTCTAAGAAATATCAAAACGATTGCGGAACTACCAAAATACATCAATTATAAACTCCTTCCCATATGCAAGGATTTTAGAAATGTACTAGCTTTATTAATTTGAGCTCATTGAATACAAAAAAAATCCTATAATTTACACTGTGAATCTAGAGAATGCCTAAAATTCTATGCATGGTATGTGGGGGAAGGAGTGCAAAATTCCAGCATGGGTGCACCAAAAAAAAACATTAGAGACAATGGCCCCCACAAAACAAAGTTCTGCAATCTCCAAAATACATCAGACCCTCCTTAAGTATGCAAATTTAACCTTAAAATCAGCATATGCATCAGAAAGACCATCAAAAACAACAAATTTGCAAATTTCCCAAAATGCGGAAAAATCAACTACAGAAGCCAGAGGCTTGCGGTTTAGAGCAATGTGAAAGTTGGAGACTTTAGCGCCATCGCTCTGAAATTCTGCAAAGACCAAATACTTAACAAATTCTAAACTTATCCATTTTGGCACGTGGGAAAATGATGGTTTTGAGACATGGAAAGAAGTATTGATTTGTTATGTGGGAGCTATAATAGGTTCATGCTAACCTATTTGGACTTGTTATAAGTTTTGAATCATGGCGCAAAACGTGTATGTGTGTATGTTGAGCCAACAAGATAATTTGTACAATACATCTAATTAGGTTGACCTAATTGATGTTTTAAGTGTCTGTGGATAAAGCGGATATATATGTAAGTTCTTTTTTAGTGTTTTGGTAATAAGATGTGCAATTTGATGTGAATTGTATGAGTATAAGGTGAATGCAGAGAAAAGTAGAGTGTTAGTGCAAATTAGTATGAAGTGTATAAAGTCATTGTATTGAGCTTCAATGGAATTGTAATTCATGCATATAATAGATGCAACTATAACAACTCAAATCTGGCTGTGTGACACCACTCTCTTCTATCTTTTCTTCTTTCAATGGGAAGTGAGTCCACTAGAATGGTGAGGCCACCTGCAGTGAGCAATTCTATAATATCTTATAACTTGTTATAATATATTGTGAGCTAATCCTCATAGTGGTTTTTCCCTTTTTGGGGTTTCCATGTAAAAATATGGTTTTCATGTGTTATGTGCTTTGATAGCTGTTTTCATGATTTCCTTTCTTTGTGCAAATTGAATATTCTATGTGGATTGATTTTTTTTTATGTTTAAGTGGTTTTAAATAATATTGATTCACCCCCGGTCTCAGTATTCTGGGTGTTCAACCATTTGTTGAATGCACAAGACAACTAAGAGGGGGTGAATCGGTTATACCTTAAAACTTCAAAACCCTCACACACATTTAAATCCACATTAATTCAATTAAACCTTAATTAGTTAGAATGATTTATCATGAAAGTAGATAACAAAAATAGAGCCAAATCAATACCATACATAAAAAAACACTAGATTTACATAGAAAACCAAAAAAGGGAACAACCACATTGAGGTTTAGCTCATAATATAAAGTAATATCAACACTGATTACAAGGGATCACCGCCTAGAAGAAAGAAATTCTCACTACTAGAATAGAGAATAAGATAGAGAAGAATTTTATAGTGAGAAGTTCATCTCAATGCAATAGAAAACTCCATCACTACATCAACAACACCTTCACAATCTTATTGAAGATTGTAGACACCTTCTACTCATAACATCCAGTAATCTAACATGTGAAAGCTCACACTACACTTCACAATTCTTTCACACCTCACAACTTTTCCATTCACATCACACACATCTATCTTATCATTCCTCAACAACTCAACACATATTAATACCATCTTCAACCTTGAAAACATTCTCCAAGGTTGGATATGCACCTTAATCATGCAAATTCAAATTAGGTTGGCACCGAAACATTCCCACAATGGAAAGGAATGTAGGTGGACCACAACACACCTTAACTTGGACCTAAATCCTCTCATACACGCCACACCATGCTTCCACAAATCTAAAGATGACTTGCAAACAACACAACACCCTCAAACACAATCTAGAATATTCCACAAACACCTTGAAATTAAAAAAATTCCTTCACAATAACTTTTACTTGAAGAATGTACACACCTAGTACACTCAAATAACCTTCCATACTCTGTTACTCAAGAAACCAACTTCTAGAGCACCAAAAATCAAACAATTTCAACTAAAGAAAGATACAAAAATTATCAACACCTTTCTAGATCCACAAGAATTGAAACCACTCTATGGAGAAATGTAGAGCAAAACCATTTCTCCCAAACACCTCTACAATACACAAATCACACACTGGTGAACACAAATTCCTTTGCACAACGATCCAAAACACCAAATTTTGGATGCAACACCTCTGAACACCTCTAATAAAAATATCCAAACCATACAAACAAATCTTCAACATAGAATAAATTTAAAGCAAAACCAGAATGCAACTTTGTATACTTGAAAAACCTCTGCAACACATCATTTCCCTCTTTTATTCAAATTTTCACAAAAGAACTTGAAAACCAAGCACTAGAGACACATCCTCAACATATTCAACACTTCCTCATCACCAAAAATCCAACTTCAACATAGCATGTCAACTATACATTCATAGGTAGAAGCTTATCAAAGAAACACTAGAGGTTGACACCAACAATTTACTAATGGCAACATCATACAACTAATCAAAAGTATCAATAGAGACAACATCAACTCAATAAAAACTACTCACACTCTTGAAACAATCTCTTGTTCATACAATTGACACCAATGACAACACCATCTACACATACTTGCAACAATCTCCACCTTTGTCATTGATGGAAACACATGATGTGAAAAACCATCAACAAAAAACACAACTCTGATCCTCAATATTGTACTCCATACCAACTCATTATCTCTTTTCTCGCCCTTACACAAGTAACCCATTACTCTCTCTCTCTCTCTCTCTCTCTCCCTTTGTCAGCTAGCTCACGTTATTTTGCACATGACTCATTCTCCCCCTTTGACATCAATGGAAAATGGAAATAGATTTGCATCTCTCCCATTGATATCAAACATCCTTGTACTACTCTACAACTTCCTTTCCTTTACTACTCTACATACTCCCCCTTAGGAGCACACACCATACTAAATCAATCAACAACCACTACGTAATGAAAACACTCTTCCTAAGTACAATAACTAATAATTCCACTAACTACCCCCTTGAGAGGTAGCCACCAACATCAATATAGACCAAAGAATGAATCTTGAGATCCATTGGACTAATGCATATGCTTATGCATCTAGTTCAAAGAAGGAGAGGAAATAACCCCAAAATTCTCCTAGAGATACTAAAAAGTATCCTTAGGAAGAGCCTTAGTAAATATATTAGAACCTAATCCTTTGTAGGCACATATTCAAGATTTACTTCATTCTCTACAAACTGCTCTTTCAAAAAGTGATACCAGATTGAGATATGCTTTGTCCTTGAATACATTACCAGATTATTTGATGTATTGATAACATTTGTATTATCATAGAAGATAGAAATTGGTTCATCATATACCACTTTTATATCCTTTAATATAATTTTTGCCTCGTCCAAAACACTTGTGTGCAACAAAATGTTGCTGCAATGTATTATGTCTTTGTAGTAGATAAAGACATTGAATCTTGTTTCTTGCTTACCCATGACACCAATATAGATTGAAGAAAGACTGCACAACCACTTGTAATTTTCTTGTCATCTACACAACCAACCCAATCTACATCGGTGTAAGCACTTAGAGTAAAGTCAACATCATTTGGAACCACAAGCCATGATCCAAAGTGCCCTTTAAGTATCTGAATATCCTCTTCACTGCTACAAAATGTGATTCTCTAGGATCTTCTTGAAATCTAGCCACAACAGAGACTACATGGATGACATTTGGTCTAGTAGCAACTAGATTTGGCAGTCCTCCAATCATTGATCTATACTTTCTCTAATTAGCCTTAGGAAATTCATCATTCTTTCTTAGCTTGCAACTAGTAACCATAGGGGTACATACTAGTTTATAATCCTTCATTCCAAACCTCTTCAACATTTTCGTGAAATACTTTGATTGTGAAATGAAAATACCTTTATCTGTCTGATTGATTTGTAGCCCAAGGAAGAAATTCATCTCCCCAAACATTGACATTTCAAATTCTTTGTGCATCTCTTCTACAAATTTCTTACACATAACTTTATTTCCTCCAAAAATTATGTCATCAACATACACAACCACAATCAAGATTTAATCTTTTTAAAATTTGAAGTAAAGATTGTTATCTGGTTACCTTTATTGAATCCTTGATGTAACAAGTACCTATCTAACCTTGCATACCAAGCTCTAGGAGCTTGCTTCAATCCATATAATGCCTTCTTCAATCTATAGACTATATCCGATTTATTTGATAACTGCAATCCTTCTGATTGTTCTATGTATACTTATTCTTCCAATTCTCCATTCAAGAAAGCATACTTCACATCTCTTTGATATACTTTGAAATCCTTTTGTTGCAAAAGACAAAAAAATCCTAATAGATTCCATTTTTTCCACCAAAGAAATGTCTACTCAAAATCTATTCCTTCTAATTGTGAGTAACCCTTACACATAAGCCTTTCCTTGCTTCTTACCACTTCTCCACCCTCATTCATTTTGTTTCAGAATACCCACTTAGTTCCAATCACATTCTTGTTTGCTAGTCTTGGGACAAAATCCCAAGTCTGATTCTTCTCAATTTTCATTAGTTCTTCTTCCATAGATTTGACCCAATACTCATCATTGCACAATTCAATCACTATTTTAGGTTCAACTTCATAAAGTAAACATAGATTTACCCAATCTTCAGTTGATTTCCTTCTTGTCATTACACCTTTTCTCTTATCACCAATGATTTTTTCTTCAAAATGATTCTTCTGCACATACTTAGGAGTTTTGGAATCCTTTCTATAGCTTCTTCCTCTTCAAACTGTACTTCTTTTTCCATAGATTTTTTTTCTTCTCTGCAATTGAAGAATCATCTGATTCATATCCATCCATCACCATTGAATTCATTTGTAGGTCTTCATCAACCTTGATAATTGCACTCTCAACAATCTTTCTTAGACTCTTGTTATAACACTAGTAAGATTTACTTCTAGTGGAATATCGAAGGAAGATACCTTCATCAAATCTTGCATCAAACTTCCTAAGTTTTCTTCACCTCTTCTGATATAGCATTTGCTTCCAAATACTCTGAAGTATTTGACAATAGGAATCATTCTATACCATAGCTCATAGGGAGTTTTTTTGTTGTTTTCTCTTGCTTGCACTTTGTTAAGTATGTAAACAACCATATGAATTTCTTCTCTCCACTAGAATTTTGGTAGATTTTCTTCATTCATCATTGTCCTTGTAGCTTCTTGAACAATCCTATTCTTTCTTTCAACCACTTAATTTTGCTAAGGAGTTCTAGGGGTAGATAAATTCTCATAAAATATATTGAACTCATTGGAGGTGAACTCTCCACCTTTGTTAGACCTCAAACATTTGATTTTCATATTCATTTCATTCTCAACCATAACTTTTTATTCCTTAAACTTATGTAGAGCTTCTGATTTTTCTTCCAAAAAAGTAACCCATGTCATTCTAGAATAATCATCAATCAATACAATTAAATACTTGTCAGCTTGAAGACTTCTTACTTTAGTAGGACCACAAGTATCTGTATGCACCAATTCCAACAGTCCGGTAAAATATTGTTCTTTGAATTTGAAACTTCTTCTTTCTTGCTTTCCAACTTGACATTCCTTATAGAAAACATTGATAGGCTTTGTAATCTTTCAAAGATCTCTCATAGCTTGAACTAAACGTATTCTCATTAGGCTATTAAAATTAATGTGACACATTCTTCTATGTTATGGCCAACTATCATTGATTTGAGTTATGAAATAATAACCATTAACAACTTTAAGCTAGTAGACATTTCCATCAGTCTTTCCAACAACAACCATAGTTTTGAAGCCTTTTCTGATCTTGCAACCATCATATTGAAACATAAGATTGTATCCTTTGCTACACATTTTTCCAACACTCAACATGTTATGTCTTAAACCCTTAACATATAGAACATCATCAGTATTTTTCTTTCCATCAAAACTGATTGAATCTTTTTGACATATCTTAGTAGATGTATCATCACCAAACCTAACTATTCCTCCATATTTTTAAAGTTTAAAAAACTTACTCATGTCACCTATCATATGATTAGAGCATCCACTATCAATGATCCAACAATTATTCTCCCATCTACATGAAAAGCACACACCAATGCTTCCAGAGCACTTTCCTAAACACATCTCTCAGAGTTAGCATAATTAGTTTGATCTTTGAAAGCCATGAACATGAATTAACCATCCTCATCATCCCCATAAGGATATTCATCATAAGGTATAGTGGCATCTTCTCTAACATAATAACTTTTCTTAATCATCTTACCTTTGTTCTCCTTATTTTTGTCATTCAAAGCTCTATATAGACATCTTGAAGCATAAGGACTTATATTTTCACAATTGAAACATTTGAAAGGAAACTTACCTATGTACTTTCAAATACCATTTTTTATTCTTCTCACAAAGTTAGCTTCCACATCATCAAGATCCTTCCAATCTAATTCCACAGAATTCTCTCATTTTCCAGCCTTAAAAGTAGTCTCAACTTTTGCATTGCTTGGACCAAATTCTCTCATTTCAAAAGTAGTTAAAGAGCCATACAATTGATCTCTAGTATATCTTCTCAAATCTTGAGATTCTTCAATAGCAAAAACTTTATGACTATAAGATTTATGAAGATTTCTAAGTACCTTATTTACCACTTCTTGTTCTTTAAGTTTTCCACCAAGAACTTTGATGGAATTGAAAACTCCATCCACCTTCTACATGTAGCTTGTAATGTTTTCATCTTCAAACATTTGTAGGTTCTCAAATATGATCTTCAAGTTCTGCATCTTAGCCTTTTTGATCTTGTCATGTATCCTACATAAATGCTTTCTAACTTTAACCAAATTTCTCTAGCGAATTTAAAATTCATAACTTCCACTAATTTAAAGTTAGCAAGACCACTTAAGAGAGAATAACTTGCTTTACCATTATTTTTATAGACCTTGATCTCATCATCAATACTCAGAACATTTATCGGTATAGTATATCTCGTCTCAACAAACTTCCAGATTTCAAATCCAAGAGAAGCTAGTAAACCTTCCATCCTTATCTTCCAGAACACATAACCTAATACATCAGACAAAGGAATATATTTCTTGTGTGCCATCCTAGATGTACCTCAAATAGTTAAGCCTTCTACCAAGGAACCTTGACCTGATATGAAATGTTGAATGCAAAAGAAAACTAAGAGGGGGGTGAATCAATTGTACCTTAAAAATTCAAAACCGTCACAAACATTTAGATCCACATTAATTCAATTAAAACTTAATCTATTATAATGATTTATCATGAAAGTAGATAACAAAAAAAAAATGAAAATCATACACAAAAAAACACCAAATTTATGTGGAAAACCCAAGAAGGGAAAAACCATGGTGAGGATTAGCTCCCAATATAAAGTAATATCAACACTGATTACAAGGGCTCACTACCGGAGGGATCACTACCTAGAAGAAAGAAAGGCTCACTGGAAGAATAGAAAAGAAGTTAGAGAAGAATCTTATAGTGATAAATTTATCTCAATGCAACAAAAAATCCCACCACTACATCACCAACAAATTCACAATCTTACTGAAGATTCTAGATACCTTCTACTCTTTGCATTCAATAATCTAACATGTGAAATCTTACACTGCACTTCACAAATTCATACCTCACAACTCTGCCATTGACATAATTTTCATCACACACATCTATCTTATCATCCCTCAACAACTCAACACATATTTATACCATCTTCAACTTATAAAACATTCTCCAAGGTTGGCTATGCATCTCAATCGTGTAAATTTAAATTAGGTCAGAACCAAAACATTCTCATGGTGGAAAGTAATGAAGGAGGACCACAAAATGCCTTAACTCAGACCTAAATTCACTCATACACACTATGCCATGCTTCCAAAAACACCAAAATAACTTCACAATTAGTGTAAACACCCAAGGTCAGCCAAACCTATGTTAACACCATTAACATTTAAGTTTATGCTTCCTCAAATATAAAGATGACCCATGGACCAAACACTGTGCTTGAACATAATCTATAATACTCTACAAACACCCTGGAATTCAACAAATTCATTCATAAAATAATTTACTTGAAGAATGTACACACCCAATACACTCACATAACCTTCCATACTTTGTTACTCAAGAAACCAACTTCTAGAGCACTAGAACTCAAATAAATTAAACTAAAGAAAGATACAAAAATTATCAACATCCTTCTAGATCTACAAGACTCGAAACCACTCTGTAGAGAAATATGAAGCAAAACCATTTCTCCTAGACACCTCTACAATGCATAATTCACACACTAGTGGACACAACTTCCTTTGCACAATGATCCAACACACTAAATTCTAGATGAAACACCTCTTAACATGTTTGATCAACATATCCAAAACACAAAAGTAGATCTTCAACATAGAAGAAATGCAAAGAGAAACCAGAATGCAAATCTATATACCAAAAAACCTCTACAACACACTGTTTCCCTCTTTTATTCATGTTTTTTCAAAAGAATTTGAAAACCAAGGACTAGAGACACATTCTCAACATCTTCAACACTTCCTCATCACCACCAAGCCAACTACATTATAGCAACTCAGTCATACATTCATACACATAATTTTATCAAAGAAACACTAGAGGTTGACACTAGTAGCTTACTAATGACAATATAATGTAACTAATCAAAGCATCATTAGAGACAACATCAACTCAATACCAAATTATCACACTCTTGTAACAATATCTTTCTCATACGATTGAAACCAATGACAAAACCAACTTAGCTTGTTGACATGAATGACAACACCAACTACACATACTTGTGACACAATTGGTATCAAAGCTTGGTTCCTTGGAAGAAGCTTAACTAATTTGGGAAGATCTTGGAGGTTGAACACATGGTTGTTAGAAGATTTCCTACTCCTTCGAAATAGATACCTGCTAAAACAAAGAAAAACAGGTTTATTCAAATGGGAAAATTGGAAAAATAGGGTTGATAAACTAATTAGGGACCTATTTCTCTCTATTTCATTAGGAAATGAGATCCACACAATGAAAGGACTATCAACCTTGAGGTGAGTCAAGTCAAATTTTGAATCTACTGATTTCCTTTCTTTGCAAGGATGGGGGTCCTGATTAAACAACACTTTGGGGAGAAATATTAAAAATAGAAAATCAAACCCAAAATGAAATCTACAACTTAGATCTTGAAGATTAAACTCAATATCAATGGAACCAGAAATTAAAATGCAAATAAGAGAGAGGTAAGATGATGTGTACGAGTCACCAAAAATGCTTTTCTGAAGATGACCTATGACTCATTCACCCAAGGGAAAATGGGTTCTGGTTTAGAGTTTATCTACAACTTTTTGGAGCCTCTACAAAAATATTAATATCTCAATTTTCCTAGGTTTCAGGTTTGAAAAGCCAAAAATAAATTTTGCAATTGAGTTTCCATGAGATGACAACTTTTGTGACAAATTTTGCAACTTTGACAACTTCTTCTATTTTTCTCTTCAAGAGATCTTCAAGATATCTTCCACCTAAACATGCAAACACAAATCAAGAGGGAAAAATGTTTTGTTTTTGGTGAATGGGGGTTTTTCTTGGTCAAACCCTGTTTTGGTAATTGAACCTTGAAATGAAATGAAATAGCATGAAAGGAATGATGAATGAACAACTCAATATCACAACTCACCAATCCCTTGAATGAACCTTGGAATTTAGGTCTATAACTTGCATGAAATGGCTTCAATGGATGTGGATCTTGATCTTGAAACTTGCTTTGAAACAATTCCTTGAATGCTTGAATGGATCATGAACTGTACATCAACATATTAGCTCCAAAAACATGCATGATGCAAGAATAATTTGACATGAAAATTGGATCTTGATTGCTGCAATAATTCTTCACTAAATCTACCTTTGAATGCCTTGAAATGTTCTTGAAACACTCTTGTTAAAGTACTCTTGATCTCATAAAAATTTCCTAGATAACTTGCTTAGATGAAACTTAGTGTTCATTAACCTTATATTTATAGGTATGTAACATTAATTTCTCAAAATTCAAATGACACAAGTTGACATGTGAATATAGATTTGAATATGTTAAAATACCACCAAAAACATAATTTGAATTTAGGTCCTAGGTCTAAGTGAGGACCAATTCACCCATGGGTGAATGGGTCCTAGGTCGCTCACCTAGGACACACATTGCTCAATGAGAAGTGCTATGTTTAGGCATTAATGAATTTTGAGTTTCCTCTTTAGAAAATGCAATTAATTAGGCTTGGATTTGAATTAAAGGGTCTAATTAAGGTAAATTAACCTCAATTAATTAATATATCCCTAATTAAGTGTGAAAGTGTAAAGAGGTACACTCTACAACACTAAAAATAACCTACACAATTAAGTCCATTTTAATGAATAGGGCCCTAAACTTAATGTGAATATGTAAAATACATATAACAACACTAAATTAAGGCATAATTAAGTTCATTTTAATATTAATTCCTAATTAAGTGTGAAAAAGGGATATTCTTTTCTACACTACACCTATTGAGTTTATAGAAGAAGAGTGCATGGTTGAAATGAATGGAGAACTCAAAATAGTCCTTGAAGATATGGAAAGGACTGAAAGTGAGAACAAATATTTGAAGGAAAATGTTAAATAAGTAGATGAATGTATTAGGAAGTTGAGAGAGCAAATCAAGAAGCTGAGGGAAAGACATAAGGAGGTTAATGAGAAACTGAAGCAAGAAAATGAGACAATCACCAATCTGAAAGTGCAAGTTGAAGAAGGAAAGAGAGTTGAAGAATGTCTAAAAGTATTTAAGGGTATGTGTAGGATCATCAAGGAAAAAACAAACCCTTAAGTGGCGAAAAATTCAAAAAATTATAGTTAGGCAACTTGACGTAAAAATTTGAATAAGTAATCTATATTATTTCAAAAATATGTAAGAATAGAATTTGTAGCAAATTGAATGTAGTTTCTAAACTACTAGGTTTATTTTAAAAAAAATGTATTTGGTGAAAATTTGAAATTTCAATGCAATAGTACTTAAATTTAGGGAAAAAATAAGAAGTGTCTGTTTGACCACCCTAACCACAATAAAATGATAATATTTTTTATAAGATTTTAGATATAAGTAGAGGACTCATGTCTCGATGTGATGCATATTTTTTTGTCATTTTTTTCCAAGTAAATAATAATTATGATTTTTTTATGACAACTTTTAAAAAATATTAAAACTCATATGTGTGACCACCTTAACTTGGTCAAAACTTCATGAAATTCTATTTCTTTTTTTAATCCTATAGTATCAAAAAATGTGATATCGTTTGAATGCTATATATTTTTTTAAATCAACCTATCAATAAGGAATTTAGTCTTAATTCAAATAGAAAATGAATAATAATTATTTATTAAATTCAAAGTAAAGCATAATTTATATTGGTGGAAAGTTGAGAATCTCCTTTAAAAACCCTTTTCGTTTCATCAATTTTGGGTAAAAAAAAGTCACCAGCCACATACCCTATGCATACCCATCATATGGCCACTTTTTGGCCCATCACGATCCTGCACATACCTTAAAAATGAAAAGAAAATCTAAGGAATGTTCAAAACTTGAGTTGTGACCTTAAGATCAGATTTGGAAAAAGAAAAGAGGCATGAAGATAAGTTCAAGATGAGTTCTACAAAGCTTGATGAAATGATTGCAAACCAGAAGTGATTGAAAGATAAAGAAGGGTTAGGGTTTGAGAAGGTGAAAGCTCAAGGACAGATCAAACCCCAAATTAGGCTGAAAATAAGACTAATAAAAGAAGAACAATGGAATGAAAGTACAAAATCAAAGGAGAGACTTAAAAAACCACCTCTCAAAAAACCAAATGCACAAAGGTACCCATGTTTTAATGTTTTTTGTTATTCTTGCAATAAATTTGAACATAAGGCTATGGAATGTAGAACTAGAATGAATCAGAATGTTCAATATTTTCTTGGAAAGTGCTTTACATGCAAGATATTTGTTCATAAGACTAATAAATGTAGAAGTCAAATGATGAATGGCTATAACAATGGTATGATGATTCAATCTTTTAATGGGTACTGTTATGCATGCGATGGATTTGAGCATAAAGCTAATCAATGTAGATCTAGAATGAATGGAAGAAAGCCTATTCAAAATAATTCCATATGTTACAACTGCAGTAGACCTAGACATATCTCTAAATTTTGCAGAAGCAAGAATGTGAAGAATAACAATCTAGTAAAGAAGAATGATTTGGTGAAAAAGGTTGATCCAACAAAGATGAAGAAAGAGATGGACAAGCTTTGGAAAAAGAAGTTAGATAGTGAGACTAAGCCTGATTTTGTACCAACATTTGGTGTTGGGTAAGTGCAACAATCTATGACACAATTTAGGTGTCAAATTGTAAAAATTTGCAAAAAATGGCCGAAATTGGCCATTTGGTGTGTGCCAAATTGAAAAGTAAAATAAAAGCACAAAATGTTTTTGAAACCCTCATTTGTCTTCAACCCATGGCTTGGCTTGGAAGATTGGAGGTCTACAACTCACGCTCATCAAATATCATCCATTATTTGCATTGTTGGCTTGCTATCTTTCATGAGGATGCTACCAACACGTCAGAGACGTTGAAGATTGTGAAGAGGTATGCATTTTTATTCAATTTATTTTGAATATGATTTAGAATGCAAATTGAAATAGGTTTTTATAAAAAAATTTTGTTCTAATTATCAGGGAATGAATCTCCACCTCGAAACTTTGAGAATTCACAGTCACCCCCTCAAGAAGATCCTCCTATTCAAGAACAACTTGAAACTCCTCCAATTCATAGGCATCCTCAAGGAACACAAGAAAATATTCTAAATCAAATTGAAAACAATAAAAGAGACATTGAACAATTAATTAGAAGATTAACCGAGCATGTTGAAACTCACCCTTATAGGAGAGGGATTGTTGAATCAATGAAGTCAATTGTATCTCATGTAGGAGAAATGAGCGAGAAAATAAATTTTTGGTCACATAAGAGGCATGAGATGAAACAATATTATGGTAGAGGTTTGTCATATGCAGATGTTAAAAAATAAAAAAATAGCAAAGCCAACTTTTGTACCCTATTTACAGACCCGAAAACCAATGCACCTTTGTCTCATACATGCAGGAGGTTCCCCATCCATTGGTGCCACCATGAGTTAATTAAAAATAAATCTTGGGAGCAGTGGTGGATGGTATTTGACTAACCTCCATGCAATAACCATGAGGTACCACAATCCTTTTTGAGGAAAATCTATTGTGAGTTTATCCTCGAAATAAGATGCCAAATTATTTTGACATCTTAGACTTTCAGGGTAGAGGTGGGGGATCCAAACATGATAGACATGTTGCATGACATAATCCATAGTTGGCACCGAGACCCTTGGCTAGACCCATGGTGGACAATGTCATTGTTCCTTCCATTGTTAAGGATAGTGTAGAGGTCGACATGCTAGAGTCGATTGGCTGACTCACCCATACCATTTTACATTGTGCGAGGCCTCTAGTAAAGCCTAGTGTGGAGGAGACATGTAGGCCCTGAGCTCCACCCCACCATTGTGGTGCTTGTGGTGCAGTTTGCATGTATGATTATCAGAGTGCTCGGGATGCATCTACACAACCTACATCAGTTGTAGAGGTGATGGATTTCATAGGTGATTTGTTGAATGATACATTCGACATTGATAATTAGGTAAAATTCAACAAGTTCATTTAATGTTGTTTATTAAATTATATTGTGAAATTTAAGAATAAGTAGATTAGTAGAATTTTGATTTGATGAAATTTTAGCGTCAAAGTGTTCATGAGATGTTCCCCATTCATTTAGATCCTTATTCATTCTTGACATTGAGTCCACATGTATACAACTAGTATTAAATATATTATTATTGCATTTGAATAGTTGAATTTTATATTTGAATGTTTGTCTCATAACATGCATTGGATTTCAAACAATTTCCTGGTGGACCTTCAACCTCCACACCTTGCAATTCATTTCCTCAAGGACCTTACACTCAGGTAGCCTTTATTCAATAATGGTGTTGTAAAACATTGTTAGCTAGTTTTCATAATTTTGCATATACAAATCTTAAAAATTGATGAGAAACACAAACATTGCATTTGTATTCCTTGATCGTGTCACATTATCTTCTCCTAATTTACTTTTTGTTCCTTTATTCCTTCCTAATCCCATCCCATTAACATTTAATAGTTCACCCTACCAATAAATCTTTCATTTACCATTTGTAGATGTTGACATCAGATTGCCTTGGTGATGTTGGTGGCACGATGGACCATAGAGTTGCTGCAACAATAGCCAGTTTTGATCAATTGAGAGAGGTATGCAACAAATATGTTGATTTGACATTATATTTTCTCTTTTATGGTCTATTATAGAAAAATTTCACAATACTTTTGTGTAGCTTACTTTCTATCTTGATGGTTGTTACAGGTGGTTGTCACTCGAGATCGTGGACATGGTAATGATGTAAATGTGAGTGATGACTATCTGTATGCGGTAAGTGAATATATTTTGTTATATGTCGTTCCACAATTCAATTTTTTTGTATTAACATCTTTACATTTTATGGTATCAGTTGAAGGTCTAGAGTGAAGAGAGGAGGACTAGCGAGCATGTGCGAAAGACTAGACAACCAACAATCACTCCATCTAGCCAAATTTTGAAGGCAACAAAGGATCTATTTCTTTCCCCTAGAGGGAAATGACTATATTAGGGTCGTTTGTTGTATGCCTATGTGGCATTTTGGAACATATGTTTTGTACAAGCGATATATACGTGACATTTTATGTCCATAATATGGATCCTTTGTACTAAGCCTGTATGGATTTTTTGGATATATTCTATATACTTTTATCAATATATATCATTGTATACCTTTCGGCTTTTTAATTAAAAAAATCTTATTTTCCTACTGCTATTCTTGAATGATGTTATCATGCGTATTGTGTAAATTGTATGCTTGAATGTTGTAGGCATGGAATTTTTTTACATGTAATGCTTAATTAATTACTGTCGATTGCTCAATAAGCTCCATCTAAAGCGTATCATGTAAATAAGCTCCAATCCTAGTGGTTTGTATCCTTTGGAATGCTTCAATTACTTGTGCCCAATTTATTCACATGTATGCTTCACTTATTCACATGTATACTTCATGTATAGTGCATGTATTCACGTGTATGATTCATGCTTTGAATGCATAGCAACAAAAATCTTTTGGGGAAAAAATTGACAAACCAAAAGTATAAGAGTTTTTTACAAAGTCAAGAAAAAAACATATTTAAAAAACATAAAAAAATGTAGAACAAGAGATAAAATCTATTTATTTTGAAAGTGAAGGTATTTCCATAGAATATAGAGATATAGAGAAAATAAAATAAAGATTTTAACTAATGAATTATAAAAAATTTTTGTAGTTTATATTCATATCGTTGATTACATTTTATTGCACATCTTTCAAAGTCAAAGCATTACTTCACACTGCATAACTAATAACTAGATGTGATAATGACAAAATTTCAATTACAATATAGTTTTTACAAAGTCAACCTAAGCAGTTATGCAATTACTTCACATTGCATAACTAATAAGTAGGAGCAGCTACCAATTGCATTTTGTTATCATGGCATTCTATGAGGCCAGATTTCTTTGACGTATTTTATTAAATAGTTCACTGCCTTGTCTATGTTACCACAATTTTCATACATTTCTACCAAAGTATTTTTTCAAACAGTTCATTGCCTTGTTTCATGGCTAAAAGCATAAAAAGTGCTGAACAAGTTTCTTGATGCTTGGAAAAAAATTATCAAAGCATAAATAGCAAGTTAATTGGATTATAGGGTAAGGCAGAATGACCGCTTGAAAAGGGTCGCTTGAAAGAAATGTGGTCTCATGGTGATGGATTGCCATGACATGCAAATTGCTATGGATTTTCATGCCATTCCATCACCATGATACCACATTTCTTTGAGGCATTTTTTCAAACAATTCATTGCCTTGTCTATGCTACCACATTTTTCGTACATGTTTACCAAAGCATTTTATCAAATAGTTCACTGCCTTGCTGCTATGGCTAAAAGCCTAAAATAGGTGCTTGCAAACAAGCTATGGATGGTTGGAAAAAATATATCAAAGCATAATAAGAAGCAATAGCATAGAAAGGTAGCGAAGCTACTTGAGGGGTCAAAGTTCTCAAAGAAATGGGTCTCATGGTGATGGAATGCCATGAAAAGTGAATTCCTAGATTGTAATGGCACCACCACCATGAGACCACATTTCTTTGAGGAATTTTTTCAAATAGATTACTACCTTGTCCATGCTACCACATTTTTCATACATGTCTACCAAAGCATTTTATCAAATAGTTCATTGTCTTGCTACTATGGCTAAGAGCCTACAACAAGTGCTTTCAGACAAGTGATGGATGCTTGGAAAAAATCTATCAAAATATAATAGTAAGCGAAAGCATATATAAGGTAGTGAATTGGTAGTATGTGATGGATGCTCCCATGTTTTACAAATGAGGTGTGAGCTCAATTTATAAGCTCCTCGAATACAATTCAATGACCAAGATTGATTTCAAATCAATGAATGAGATTACAAAATAAAACCCTAATTAGGGTTTGTCACAACTAACTACCTCTCAACTAATGAGAAAATTGCATTTGGGGACACTTGTCCTTCTGCTAAATATAAACCAACAATAAAAAGTTGTTGCATTATGAAGTGTCAGGTTCATTGAACCTAGACATGCTAGCTTGGAACAATTTGATAAGTTGGAAGATGACGAGGCACCATCTCAGCGTGTTGGATGTCCCTTTGATCTTGGCCTAAGGTGGACTTCAAGATATGTTTTCCATCTCCTATTTTTAGCTTGGGGTGGACTTTAAGTTCTCTTTGTCATGTATGCTTTGAGTTGGGCTGACTTTACGTTGTCTTTTCCATGTATGCTTTAAGTTGGGCAGGCTTTACCTTTGTCTTGGACAAGCATTATTCAAGCCAAGGGAAGATTTTACAATAGTTTTGACATAAATTTTCTTTCCCAAGCATACTTTGCATTATCTTCAACATTTTCCTTCACCATGGGCATGGCGGACTTTGCTTGTGCCTTGCCAAGATTGGGCGGACTTGCTCTTGACTTAGACATGTTGATTTTCCTTCCAAGTGAAAACTAAGAGAGGTTATTGTAGAGGGGAAAAACATGATCCCATAGGCCTCGGATTTAGAAGTTTGCCATCTGTCCAAGTATTGTCATGTTGAATTTTGTAGCCATTTTCCACTTCAAACTCTTAAGGATTCAACTGGTTGAACATAGCATAAACGCATTCTTCAAGTCGACGATTGGAATAGTTAGTTTGGTCACACGATTTGTAGAACAAAAGTTGCACAACTTTTCAACTTTGCACTACTTGCATTTGACAACTTTTCCCCAAGAGAAATCTCCCTGCCACAAGAAAATTCCTCCAAGATAGTGAAAATAGAGAGGTTATTATAGAGGGGCACAATACGTTCCCATAGGCTATGACAAGAATTTTCTAAACCTCACAGTGTCCAAGTAACGTCATGTTGAAGTTATCGACCATTTTGCACTCTCGTGACTCTTAAGGGATTTAGCCACTTGAATGTAGCCCTGAGCGACCAACACATTTGGGTGCAAAGGAGGACTATGCTTAGCATAAACGTACCCACTTAGATTCATTGGAACAATTAGTTTGGTCACATGAGTTGCATAACGAAAGTTGCACCATTTTGCAATTTTGCACTACTTGCATTTGACAACTTTTTCCCCAAGAGAAATCTCGCCACCATAGGAAAACGCCTCCGAGATAGAGAAAAATGTGAGAGGTTATTGTAGAGGGAACCAACAAAATCCCATAGGCTT
>VDFB02387942.1:0-18750 GCA_007258455.2 Sequoia sempervirens | reverse complement strand
GGAAAGAAAGGTTTCAAGTGGGAACATATAACAAATTGAAGATGAAGAAGTTTGGTCCCTGTAAAATTTTGAAGAGGCATGATTCATGGAATGCATATGAGGTAGAGTTGCCAGATGGATTCAACATTTCCCCTATGTTCAACATTTCGCATTTGGACAGAGTATCATGAAGGTGGCGCAGAGGGAAGTACCAATGATGGAACAAAGGTAGGATCTCCAAAGACCTACTTCGTAGGTGCTGAGGAGATTGAAGCAATCTTGGATAGTCGTGTGGGAAGGAGTACCAGAAACAAGCAGTATGAAGAATATCTGGTGAAATGGAGAGGAAGGCCTGTTGAAGATTCATCCTAGCTATCTAAGGCAGCGGCTGACCAGCTTGGGTTTTCCTCAACCATCTGAGACGTGACGGGGTCACTTCTCAAATTACCCTGGGTGTCTGATGCAGGAGCATCCAGTGGTATAAGGGCAATCTTGCATCACCCAAAAATAGTTAAATTTCAAGTTTCTTAGTTTTTAGATTTTTTTATATTTTTGGATACCCTTTTCGTCATAATGAAATTCCCAATTTACGGTTTTTCATTTCGGTTCTTGGGTTGAAAGATATTGCAGTTTTAGTTTCCCAGATTTGCACCTGAAAATCTTCCGAATAGGATTTGAGGCACTTAGAGCTTCCGGAATGGCCCCGAAACTTGCCAAAATTGGTGTAGTAAATATTGAGCGCGTTCTTGACTTCGAGACCTTTCCAACGGTTCGAACGGTTCACGAATCAGAGTCCTGCATCAAAAGTTATGACCCCGCGAAGTTGGCGCACTTTCTAGAAGATACCATTGCAAATGCTCTTTTGAAATTTGAACTTCATGTTGTAAATTTTCGGCGCCAAACCGCCTAAACTCAAATTGAATGTTGTTTTGGCTCCAAACAAATGAGGAGCTCTATTTATGGGCGGGTTTTCTAATTTTTGGGTAACTTTTTGGGGACCAGCTCGCATATTGCGAAAGGGTTATTCTGTAGTTTTCTGTAGCTTGCATGTGTTGAAGAACTTGGGGATTTGAGATCCTCTGCATGTAAGAAGTTCCATTTTCTGAATAATAAAATTATTCTCTAGTTTGTGGGTTATTTTCTGTGTCTTGGGTTTGCACCCTCATCATTTCTCTTGATGGTAAGAATTATACTGATGATGTCTTGTATGTGAAGCATAATATTTTAAGTGTTGGACAAATGGTTGATAAGGGTTACAATCTTCATTTCATGGATGGTAAGTGCAAAATATTGGGAAATTCTTGAAATGTGATTGCATCAGGTAAAAAAACAAAAAGGTAATATTTTTCACCTGAGTGCTACTAGAAAAAGTTGCTTGATTGCTCAAATTGATGAAAGATGGTTGTGGCATAGGAGAATATGTCATGTTAACTTTTATAATATTGTCAAGATAAGTTCTACTAAGGTTGTGAGAGATCTTACTAAGCTGATGAAACCTACTAATGCCATATGCAAAGAATGTCAATTGGGGAAGCAAAATAGAATTTCATTTCAAAGCAAACAACAAAATTCAAATGGATTGTTGGATCTTGTGCATACTGATTTGTGTGGTCCTGCTAGAGCCAGAAGTTTACAAGGATGCAAGTATTTCATGTTGCTTATTGATGATTATTCAGGAATGATGTGGGCTACTTTCTTAAGGGAGAAATATGAAGCTCTGGAAAAGTTCAAGATCTTTAAGGCTATGGTTGAGACAAAGATAGGTCTGAAGATTAAATGTCTAAGATTAGATAGAGGTGGTGAATTCATTTATGGTGAGTTTAATTCTTTTTGTGAAGAACATGGAATAAAGTGACAATTATCTGCACTGCGAACCCCTCAACAAAATGGAGTTGTGGAAAGGAAGAATAGAATAGTTCTAGATGTTGCTACAACCATGATGTTGGAAGGAAATGTACCTCATATCTACTGGAGGGAAGTTGTGACTATAGCTGTGTGCACACTTAACTAGGTACAAATCAAATGTGATACTGGTAAGAATCCTTTTGAGCTATGGACTGATCAAAAGCCTATTGTTAGATATTTCAAGATCTTTGGAAGCAAGTGTTATATCAAAAGAGATGAAGATATAGGAAAGTTTGATGCTAGGAGTGATGAAGGAATATTTTTGGGTTATTCTACTAAAAGCAAGGTCTATCAGTGTTACAATAAGAGATTGAAGAAAATGGTTGAAAGTGAAAATGTGAAGGTTGATGAAGACATAGTTGCACCATCCAAAACCTATGGATATGATTATGATGATCCGAATGTCAATGCAAACAAAGGTCATACTTCAAGTCAAGTCTAAATCACGCTGGTGAATCAAGAAGATCAAGAAACTGGTGAAAGAGTAGAAGAGAGATCAGAAGAGCCTAAAGTTGAAGAACATTCTAAGAAGACTCTGAGGTATGTAAGGTTGAATCATTAAGAGAATCAGATCATAGGTGATAAGAAAAAAGGTGTTCAGACTAGGACAAATATTGCAGAAGAATACTGTTTGATTTCCAAGACAGAGCCTAACAATGTGAATGAAGCATGCAAAGATGAACATTGGGTTGAAGCAATGAAAGAGGAACTACAACAAATTGAAAATAATGATACATGGATTCTTGTTTCGAGACCTAAGGATAAAAATGTAGTTGGAACTAAATGGGTCTTTAGAAACAGATTGAATGAGCAAGGTGAAGTGGTTAGAAACAAAGCAAGACTGATATGGAAGGGATATTCATAGATGGAAGGTATTGATTTTGAAGAAATGTTTAGGCCCTCTCCTGTAGTTTCGATTCTATACAATTGATGGTTTATTTCCTTAAAAAAAATTGTGTGCTAGTACTCTTGCACACTACATGAGATGGATATACCTATCCTTAGTTCCCTTTATACTTACATTGCCATTCTAGGTCACTAATTGTCATACCTCCATTTTGATTACACAGGCTAGGGAAACATTTGAATTTACCTATGCTATCTTGGGTCCATCAACTTACACAATGTATTTTTAGTATGTTATTGTTATATGATTAGATGCATATACTATTACACGATTATATGTTTACATGCACATACTCTATTTAATTTCCATGTAATGTTTAAATCCCTCTTCTAAAAAGTCCTTATATCTTATGGATAAGGCCAATCTTCATGAGGACACACATCCTATCACAAACATTCCTATGTTTAGAAATGCAAATGATTACTTGAGTTTATAAAGACTCATCTTATGAGGTATACATATATTCTTGCATGATCCAATACTTTATATGGACCAGTGATGACATCCTTTGAGTATCTAAATATTTACTTCGAATAAATTCTTGTGAGTGATACATACTTTGATATGTATGTTCATTCTAGGATTCACATGTACTTTAAAATGCAAGAAAAATGTAATGGTGAAACAAGTACATATCTATATCATTTCCCATTTAGTTTGTGTCTATTTTAAGGGAAGTCCTTTGATACATAGACATATGCAAAAATGACGCAAAGCTTATGCAAATTTGGGTCCCTTTCTCCATGCTATCCACATTTTATTACGACTCCCTATACATGTACCACTTATCCTCTTTCATGTATTCACACACCTTTAGATACATCTACCCATCTACAAGTGTTAATCAATCCTATGTGCACACCTAATCCTATGCACACATTATTCATCAAGATCTAGCAAGTTTATATCTCATGACTAGGCTTTTTATCAAAAGTTCATCCTTGCAATCATAGACCCATCTCACCTTGATGTAAAAATTTTAAATTTTAAATATTTTTCCTACCTTTATCCTTCTCACCTAGGGTTGACAAAAGACAAGTTTGTGTGATATGTTGTTATGTATTTATATTAAAAGGCATTCAATGCATTCATTCTATTCATTGATGAAGCAACAAATCAATTCTAAATTACATACTTTAATTGGTGCTCTAAAAGGAATTTAGCCATGCACAATCATTCTCAAAGCATTTGTATGATTGAAGATTGTTATTTACAATCATTGTTTCTTTTTTGAAGATTGATTTAGGTGAATGATGTGATTTATTGATAATCCTTTAAGGTATTTTTAAATACCACCATCTCATAAGATATTTTAGGAAACATAGAAAAGAAGTCAATGGCAATTAGGCAACCTCACACATAGAGATTGACAAAACGCATTAGATAAAATCAATCATTAAATTAAATGTACACTTATTTCTTATTTATGTTCACACATTCTAATTAATAAACTTAATGTTTTGAATTTTCAACTTCATAATTGACTACTCTAAATTAATTATACTTGTGTATGCATTTTATTAGATAAGTCTATATGCTCTAGTCCGTTTGAAATCTCCCCTTTATGATTCTTTTTTATTGGCTCTTGGTATTTCTTTTATTCATGTGGTTAATGAAGATACTCAAGAAGATAATGTTAAAGATATTAATAATGGATGAGATCCTCCTATGGACACTTTGAACTCCATTGATGTATGAGACAAGTCAGATGACCGAGATCCTCTTGCCGCTTAGTGGCTGATGTTTATTGTTGCTATGTTTTATGTTTGTATGTTCCATTGTAGCCCCATATAGACTAAGTGTGCCACTATTTCTACCCACCTTTTTTTAATTGGTGTAACCTTTTTTAATAACAATATATATAATTCATAAAAGAAAAGTGTCTTAATAAAGACATACACAGTCAAATTCTATTACTACTTAAGATACATCAAATTCAATGCATCAGACACTAGAATGTACATTTGACCATATTTATTTAATTAAAAAAATCAACAATTTACTAATAACTTTTATCAACAATTTACTAATAACTTTTTTGGTTTAACAGAGGGAGAGATACAGGTCAGGAAAGCACTGTAAAATGGCAATATATGTCTGAGCATATTGTCAGGCACAAACAAAATCTGACAGACAAAACCAAAAAATCATGGAAAATCCCACACCAATTTACTTTTCGTTTGTCCCCAGGTAATCGTCCTCATTTTCAGCACAGTCAATTTAAAATTATTAAAACCTCCATAAAAGCACAGCACATCACAGCTCAAATCAAACGAGATACTTCGGTACATCTTCTCAAATGCGAGATCACTACCAATTTCAGAATTTTAGGTGCAAAACCATAATTTTGGAGGAAATGGATGCCTTCTTTACCACATAGATGATTGAACTTCATTGGGTTTGCCTTTTTACTATTAAAACAGGACACTTAGCATGGTGGGCACAGTAATTGCTCACGCTTCCTATAACAGCCCTGCAATATATAAGCCATGTCTCAGATTTCCTTAAAAAAACATCAAGTTTCTTTCATAAAACTCTGATGACGGGACCTGCACAGAAACCCAAATTTTCTTTGGGTTTAAACATTACACAGATGAATTAATAATGAAAGATTACCTCCTAATAGCTCCATATCCCCGGCTCCCAACTATAAGCAGATTAACATGCAGTTTCTCTGCAGCTTCACAAATAGCATAGCGCGCATCCCCTATAGCCATTTTGGTTTCGATATTTACCTGCAAAGACAGAATTCAAATATAAAAGTTCTGGTAAGTTATCATCCAAAACATTTTTTTCTCTCGTAGGGAATTTGATGGATTAGGAAATGTGATCTGAAATGTTGAAGCAAAAAACACAATGATGATATAATTTATTCACAGTTTACTTACATTACGCTGATCACAAATAGCTTTGGCACTAGATAAAACTCTCTGAGTGTTCAGCTTCTGCCTCCTTTCTATTACTTCCATAACATGGGGAGTTAAAGCAACTGCAAAACTCACAACAATTACAAATCAACCCTTAAATTGATATTGACATTTGAAAGATGTACCATATTTTGCAACATTCATCTCAGATCAACTGCATGATAGGACAAGCTTCTTTTTTGGGGGGGATCTGTCTACTGGAAGCATTGGACTTAATGTTTCCCACCAGGCCACCATATTGGCAACATGGGAACTTAACATTATCCTACCAGACAGTTGATCTTAGAAGAAGATTTCAATTCATTGATGCACTGCAAATAAAATAATCTTGAAATTTTAAACAAAAAACACCATGTCTTCTCTAGAAGACTGATTTATAGGAAAAACTTATATAACAGGAATAAGCCTTAAAAGTGTCAGACCTTGGCCTGCCATTGCAGATTGATTCTCTGCATGCACCACAATAATTCTATCATGATTCAGAGACTCATCATTTCCTTGATTCTTTTGTACAAGATTGTCCAAGGCCCATTCCAGTGCATACATGCTCTCCTCACCTTCATCTACTGCTATCATGATTCTCCTTCCCATCTTCTCGTTCTCCATTTTCCAAAACTTCAAAAGAAAAATCCCTTGCTCAAAACAAAATCCACCAGATTTTAGATCTGTACGATCTCCCTCCTGTATAGTTTTCTGTGAAATGAGGCATTTGTAGGTAGAAAAAGATAAAGGGATTCCTTAGGCATGTGAACTAAGCAAAGCAACTTTCGGAAGATGGTCTAAAGCAGAGAATAGGCGTCCATGGAGAAGGCACTAAAACAGGGCATATGTTCTTGGCATAACTTTCCTTTCCCACCTATGAACTTAGTCAAAGAAACGTATAACTTATTCTCACATATGAGAAGTGGTGGAAAACAAATGTCTTGGTCATTGATTCAAATTCGGGAGCACTGTTTTTAATGAGTATAGATGTTAAGTAGCTTTCATTCTTTTTGAGAGTCTGCTTTTCTGCTAAACGGTATCATTGCATTCATTTTATAAAGCAAAAGTGTGGTGTCATATAAGCTATCTCTAGCTTTTAAAACTATTTATATAATGGAAAGCATCAATGTGTTAGAAGAGCAATGATTCGGAGTTGAATAAAGCTAGGAGATTGGATGCCGGCCAACTCCTTTATCTTACCCATAGATTCTAATCTTTGAAGGCATATTAGTGACTTCCATGCATGGTTATCTTGAATTTGCTCATGGTGATTTTTATAATGAAGTAGATAAAAGTTCAAATATAAATTCTATTGTATTAGTGCTTACAATATGCTTTGCTTTGATTGGATGCATATATATAAATGGCACTACTATTCTTTTATATCAAATTCATTTGTGCATAGTATTTTATAAAGGATTATGTCTGCTACATATATGCTTTCTTAAAATAATTATGCTTATATTTATTCCAATTACAAGTTGGATGATGTATATATGTAAATGATACCACTATTCTTTTATACCAATTCAATTTGGTTATCCAGAGTTCAAATATATTATGATTATGATTCTTTATTTTTTTCACGTGACCAGTGACGCTGGTGCGACATGCCCTCCGGTACCACGGGGACGGTGGGGAGACTAGATCTCGTGACCTCTTGCCTACAACAGGATGCTTTAGCCAATTGAACTAGGCCCACCGCCCCAAAAAATATAATATAATGATATAATATAATGCACTATATGATCATTTTATATAATACATCCATGTTTTTAAAAATAATTAGTACTTATGTTTTGTCTAAATACAATTTGTATGGTGTATATATGCAAATGACACTATTATATTTCTCTATATTAAACCAAATAGCATATTCCACAAGTTTGAGGAATTTATTTCACCATAAGACTATAACTAATTTAGTTGTGTAGCAATCACTTACTGCTTCTTTGTTGGGGTTAATAGACTCATGGTTCATTAATATAAAGGAATAAACCACACTGACATAAATATTTAGGTTAATTAAATTAATAAAAAATTTAAGTAAACAATCAATCTAGATTTATGAGCTCAAACAAAATAACTAAATACAAGATTAATTCCAAAACTTAATGAAATTGAAATGTGATACTTAACTCGGAGGATGGCAATGATAACAACGGGCGGGTGTTTTTTGCAAGCTCGCGGCCAATAGTGGCCGCGGTCTGCATGTTACCTGGCTGGTGTTGCATGGCTTTGAAAGTGTGCTCTGTGCTTTGTGAGTGTTGTGTGCTATGCGGGGGTGTGTCCTAATTGAAGTTTGGGAGTCTGACTTTTATTTTGTGCTTTCTTTCTGTTGCTAGTGCAGTTGGGAAGAAGTGTAGCAGATGGTATAAGGCGGCAGTTCTTGTATTCTTTCAGTTGTTCAGTGTTTGTTCGGGGCTCCCTTATTAAGGGTTGTGGTCTTGGCTTTTCCTTGGTAATGGATCCTGGGGAAGCTTCGGGGGCCACTGGTGCTCTGGATTTTAGAGCGGCAGTTGGAGTGAAATCAACATTTCTATCAACGAAGGTTTTTGACAATAATTTATTTTCTAATGATTCAGGGAATGGAGGATTTGCTCCATCTAGAGGTCCTCATATTCCAAAAATTAATGGGTGCCTGGAACGGAGCAAGGATAAGCCAGTGCTGCCAAAATCAATTGTGGAGGATATCGAGTATTTTTCGAAACATGCCTTGATTTGCAAATTCATGGGAATGAGGGTTTCACTTCAATTTTGGAGATGTGGGCTCAGTGGGCCTGGATGCCACAGGGGAAAATGGAAGTAATGTTGTTGGCAAATAGTTATTTCATCATGGCTTTCAACTGCATGGCTGATTGCAACAGAGTTTTTGAGCGTGGGCCTTATTTTCACAACCAAATTGGTTTATATATTAAGCCATTACATGTTGGTTTTAATACTTCAAAGGAACCCTTGAATCGGGTGTTGGTCTGGATGTGCCTTCCTCAAATTCCAGTTGAATGTTGGCGTAATGATATTTTGCAAATGGTTACTTCATTGTTGAGGAAACCAGTGGGTCCTTCTCAGTAAACACATGATAGAAAGGTAATGACTTTTGCTCGCATCTGTGTTGAGATTGATTTGAGTAACCCTCTTCCATATTCTTTGGAGATTCGTGCAAGGTCATACTCTTGGGTGCAACAACTTGATTATGAAACGTTGTCTTTCTGTTGTCATTTATGTCATGAATATGGCCTTTTGTAGTGGCGATGCCCAAGGTCTAAATATTATGAGACTCAGTTGTCCCAGCCTCCACGTAACCCCCCTAGGGTGGACAAGGGTAAGGAGCCTATTCCTGGTGATGTTGCAAGAGTTGATGGATTTACTACTGTCAAGGCCCGTAATAGGAATCGTGGACAAAAGAGGTATTTTAAGGAGTGATAAGAAGGGGACACCTTTAATAGATTTGAGGTTTTGGATGACCTCAGCCAGCAAGAGGTAAACCCAGGTCTGATGGCTTTGGATCAAGGTGTTGTGGAGGAGGCTCAAGAGGGAAATTTTCCATATAATGTTCAAAATTCGTAGGATGTTGGTGCATTGCAAATGGATACTAATCTCAAAATGGTGGTTGTTGGGGGTCCAAAGGGTTGTGAGGATATGAAGTTGGGCGGGGGAGAGACCTCTCATCCATTGGTAAAATTGGGTTTTGATTTGGTAAAAGGTAACAAGGCACCTCCTCCTTTGGGGATTCTTCAAAAAGATCTAAAAAAGGGTGTTGTTGAGAAGTCTTCCAAGGTTGGGAGAAAGAAGAATTTAGAAAAAATCAAGATGATGGGGGAAACACTAGTGGAGTTAGGATTTGTTAAGACTCTAGACTCTCATTTTTCTAGCTTTCTAAAATGATCATCCTCTCATGGAACCTAAGGGGCTTGAACAGTGGCCCTCAATAAAAAGTTGCTCGTGAGTTGGTGAGAAGTCATTCTCTTGATGTTCTCTTTATATAGGAAAGTAAGTTTTTTGTTGAGAGTATGGTTGGTTTGGTGTCGAAGCTTTGGGGGAGGGGTCAATGTTAGTGTGTTGGTGCACATGGTAATGTTGGAGGCATGGCTTGTTTATGGAATATGTTGAAGATTTGTCCTCTATGGTGGATGTCCTCTAAGTCTTCTATTTTAGTTATGGCTTCCAACATGGAAATGGGAGAAACTATTCTTCTTTCAAATATCTATGCGTCAACTAATTTTTTTGGTAAGCAACATTTATGGTCTCATATCAAGTATATTCGGGGCTATGTTCCTCTCTTTCCTTCAATTATTGTAGGTGATTTCAACACCATTACTGATTTAGATGAAAAGAGGGGTGGGAATGTGAGGTTGGAGCCCTTTGCTTTCCTATTTTGTGATAACATCTCTGCCTTGAATCTTGTGGATATCAAGCCTTGAAATGGTCAGTTTACTTGGAATAGTAGGAGATTGGGGGAGGATTGTATTTTTGAGAGGCTTGAAAAGTTCTTGGTCTCTTGCTTTTGGATTGGTGGTTCCTGGTCCTCCTCTTTTGAGATTTTGGATTGGATGGGATCATATCACTAGCTTATTAATTTTTTTGTTGTTTCAACTCGTGTTGCTAGATCTCCCTCTTTCAAGTTTCAGCTTATGTGGTTACGAGACCCTTCTCTCTAGGATCATGTTGTTAAATGGTGGTGTTTGGGGAGACCTACTTTTGGCACTGTGATGTATTCCTTTGCCAAGCAGCTATAGTATGTAAAGTACCAACTTAAAAAGTGGAACATACAATGTTTTAGAAATATCTTCCATGCTAAGGTTACTGCTCAAGATGAGTTGAACTCTATCACCCGTGAGATTAGCGAGATGGGCCTTTTTGAGGATTCTCTTAGGGAAGAGGCGAGAGCTTTGAAATTTTTGGAGTGCAAGTTGAGGGAGGAGATATTTTGGAAACAAAAGGATTAGATTGAGTGGCTACAGGAGGAGGACAAAAACACTGCCCTCTTCTTCAACTCAGTTAAATCCAAGAGACATGGTAATCTAATTCCTTATCTTGTGAATGACAAAGGTGAGTAGTTAACTTCTTTGAGTGATATTTCCAGAGAAGCTTTGTAGTTCTTTGGCTCTTTATTCAGTGAGGATTCTCAAGATGTGTTGGATGAAGAGAACTAGGTGTTGTCCTATATTCCTTCTCTTGTTACTAGGGAAATGAATGAGAACCTTTTAGGATGCATATCCTTGGATGAGTTGGAGGTAACCATCTTTTAGATGAATAAAGGGAAAGCTCCTAGTCCTAATATGGCTTTCCTATTGAATTCTTTTAGGAATTTTGGGACATTATAAAGATGGAAATATTAGAGGTGGTTCATGAATCTCAAAGAAACAAGCAGATGTTGAGGGCTTTGAACTCTACCTTCCTGGCCCTCATTTCCAAATGTGATGGTGCTAATCGATTGAGTTTGTTTCGGCCTATCTCTCTTTATAATGTGGTTTACAAAAGTCTTTTCAAACTAATTGTTGAGAGGTTGAAGCAGTGGCTTATTAAGCTTATTTCTGATTCCAACAGGGTGGCTTTGTGGCTGATAGGAAAATCTTGGATGGTGTGGTTATTGCCACGAAAACTATTCACTCTATGGCTATCTCCAAGGAAAAAGCGATGTTCATCAAGTTGGATATGGCCAAGGCATATGATAGAGTTAAGTGGTCTTTCTTGTGCAAAGTTCTTATGGCTTTTGGTTTTGCTGAGGAGTGGATCATGTGGGTTATGAGTTGTGTCACTACCACTTATTTTTCGGTGTTGATAAATGGTGAGCCATCTCCCCTATTTGGGATTTCTAGAGGTCTTCGTTAGGGGGGTCCTCTATCTCCTTATTTATTCATTATTCTTGCTGAGGGTTTGGGGAGACTAATGAAGAGAAATGTGGCATAGGGTAATATCCAGGGTTGGGTGTGGGGCAATGGCTTTCCTCTTCAATCTCACCTGCAATTTGTTAACAATATTGCTTTGATGGGTGTAGCCAAGGTCAGAGAGGCTACTAATTTGTGTAATATTTTGGATATTTATTTGGTTGCTTCTGGTTAGAGGATTAATGAGGATAAGTCTTCCAATTTTTTATTTAATACTCCAATACTCATTTAATAGAGGATTTCCTGTATTTTGAGGTTTTCAAATTGGTTCTTTGCCTTTAGTTTATCTTGGCATTCCTATCTCTACAGGGAACCCACCTAGGGGTTCCTGGAAGAACATTCTTGATAAGTTTTGGGTGAAGGTTAATCATTGGACTCATTGGTGGCTATCCTTTTTTGGTAGGGTTCATCTTCTCAAGTCGATGGTGCAGGATCTCCCCAACTACAGGTGTATGCTTCAGGTGGCTTATGTTGGGTTTATTAAGGATTTGGACTCTCTAGCTAGGCAATTCCTTTGGGATAGCAATTTTTCTTCCTCTAAGTGGAGCTTGGCGAAGTGGGATATTGTTTGCAGACCAAAGTAATTTGAGGGTCTTGGGTTGTGGCAGTCGACTTTGACTAGGTTGGTGTTGGCTACCAAACTTTATTAGAGATGGTGCTCGGAACAAGATCAAGTGTGGGATATAATTTTATCTAACAAGTACCTAAGGGGGATTCTGAAGGTGGAGATTCCTAGATACCTATTGGTTGGGAAAGGCTCGGTTGTCTAGGAAACACTTAAAAAAGGTGCTCAACTAATTAAAGAGGGCTTGTTCTGGATTTGCAATAGGGGGTTGAGGCTTTAGTTTGGTTTGACTCTTGGGATGGGTTTTCTCCTATTATGAGCAGATATCCTAATCTTCATGATCTTTGTTAGTGCTTCTTGAAGGTGAGCTAGTCTAGGGTGATCAATTTTAAGAATTCTTTTATATATGGAAGCATGGAAAGTTTGAGGTGGAAGCTTCCTTGTGAATGGCCTATGGTTGGTTCCGAGGAGGACTGTGCTATGCTCTAAAGTATTCTGGAAAGTAGACAATGTAGCTCTCTTCAGGATAGGGATATTAAATGGCTTGGTGTCCAAATCCTAAGGGAGTTTTCATGGTGGCTAGTGGGTATTAGGAATTGATTGCTCAAAAATTTGGAGGTTTAGTGGTGAAAACATGTTTGGAACACATTTTCTTGGCCTAAGTGTAACTGCTTTGTGTGGACACTAGCTTGGAACAAATGTTTGACTTGGGAAAATTTACAAAATTTGGGATTCTAGGGCCCTTCTATTTGTGTTCTGTGTGGGTGTAGCGAGGAAGATTCACTCCACTAGTTTTTTCTATGTCCTTTTTCTATACTTATTTGACATTGATGGTGGGGTGTGTGGAAACATCCTTTTGTTCATCCCTCTTCTCTTGTGGATTTCTAGAATAGTTTGGGAAGACCTCCTACATAGGTCTCTTTCCTTCAGATTGTGTGGCACATTGGTCCTACATTTATCCTTTGGAAAATTTGGCTTGAAAGGAATCGTAGGTTTTTTTAGGTAGAAAATTTGCTTATTCAATAGGTTTGGCAAAGAAGTACTGGTATGATTCAGGAAATGGTGGTATCTAAATGTGAGGTGGATTTCCCTTTAGATAAGAGTAATGATGAGATTGTGAATAGATTGGGTCTGCAAGGTTTTTCCTCTAATTTTGTCTATGTTAAAAGAAGTAGGTGGGTTAAAAAGAAAGTTTAGAGGATTGGTAGATGGATGACTCCTCCAGTGGATGTCTTGAAGATTAACACTCATGGTTCATCTAGGGGAAATCTTGGACCTATAGGGATTGGTGGGGCTAGGAGAGACTGTTCTAGCTTTGTGATTTTCTTATTCTCCATTCATAAGGGGCAGCAATCCAACAATCTTATGGAAGGATTGGCTATTCTTGGGGCTTTGAAGAGTGCTTATGCTCTGGGATGGAATAGGATCATTTGTGAATTGGACTCTCAAATCATGGTTGATATGTTGAATTGCAACAATTTGGCTAGGGTGAATTGGAAAATTGCTTTGATTGCTTGTCATATTTTGTAGTTGTGTTCTATGTTGGAGGTGGTTTATTTTTCCCATATCCCTCATGAGTGGAATAGGGTTGTTGATTATTTGGCCAAGTGGGCTTCCAATCATGCTGGTGATTGGCAGATTGAGGGATGGGAGTAGTTATCCCCTAATTAATGCCAAATTTTAGAGAAGATTATTTTTGAGGACATTACTAGCTGAGGGGTTTGGTGCTAGTTTAAGTGTGGTTTTTTGTTTTTGCTGGTATTTTTACTGGTCTTTCCTTTATTGGGAGCCTCTTTGGCCCTTGAACTCTTTGTAATGGAAATTTCTTGATATCAACAAAGTTCTTACCCTTTTTTATTAAAAAAAATGTGATACTTAACTCCATTACAAAGATGGAGAGATGATGTTTAAGATGTTGAAAATGTAGTTGCCAATAGACTAAAAATTAGGGCCTTGTATAAATCATGTTTCAAAATGTCTAAATGCATGTGACTCACTCTAATTTGGATCCATATTTGTGAACTTTATCTCCATATATGTGGAAGTCAACTAGAGTGTAGACCTCAACATATACCCATGGGAATGAAATGGACAAAATCTAACTAATGAGATTTGATCACTTCAATATTTTGATGTCAAAATTGTGATAAGAAACTAAAAGTGTTTACTAAAACCTTTATGAATCTAGACTATATCAAGAGGGTCATGTTCTCCTCAGTCAAACCACTAGGTGGATTAACTCAACAACTTTGGATAAATGATTGAATATATCAATCAAGCATGCAATATTACTAGAATTATGATATTGTGAGACCCCACCTTATATGTTCCTGATTTTCTCTATGTCCCTTGATGATATCACGACTCATGCTCAATAATTTTCATGTATTTCTTGATTGGAAGTTATATACATGATTTTTGTGGATGCTATGTGTTTTTTATATGCATATATGATATTGTTATACTTTATAGTTGTCTTGATTATCATGGATATTTAATATATAATGGATTTTTATTCTTGCTAGATGGAGTATTATTGGATGATTACATTATGTGGTTATGTGAGTAGATATTATGATGTGAGATTAAATATGTTAATGTTTACTTGTGATGGTAATTTAAATAAAATTATTTCTATGAGATTTCCTAGATGATTATTTTAGATAAGAAATTATGGAAAACAATATTTGTTTTCGAAGTGGTTTTTGATATATGATAGTTTCTTCAACTATTATTCTTATTCATATGATATAATCACATTTTTGTTGAGTGAGAAGGTAAATTTTTCCAATAGTGGTTGGGGTCACATAGTTACTTCCTTTGTATTATTCCCATGATTACTAATCTTATCTTATATGGAGAAAATAATATCATGTGATGTATTATTGTGAAATGTCATTTGTGTGGTTTGATGTGTTGTATGGTCACATGTATTTATGTGAAAAATTATTTCTATTACCCTTATGGGTTATCTCATAGAATGTTTACTTCTTCTATGATTTATGAGTTTTTAAATATGTGAATTAAATTTAGTTTTTGTAGCCCTAAATTACCCTTAGATGATATATATAGGGGTTAGAGGTTCTTTAAACCTAGGAATGGGTTAGTGCAGGATCATGGGGTCCAAACTAGACCCTTAAATGGTAATGAAAATTTAGAAAACTAGAGTTAGGCAACTTGACATGAAAATTTGAATAGGTTATTAACATAATTTGAAAAATATTTAAGAATATAATTTGTAGAAAATTGAATGTAGTTTCTAAGATATCAATCACTTTTTGGAAAAAAAAGTAAATCTATTTGGTGAAAATTTGAAATCTCAATGCAATATTACTAAATTTTTAGAAAAAAATAAATAGCATTTGTACGACTAACCAACCTAAGTATAAGGATTTTTTTTTTTAACTTTCAATATAAGTAGAGGACACATGCCCAGATGTGCTGCATTTTTTTTGTAATTTTTTTGCAAGTTAACAATTAGTTATGAGTTTTTATTAGAACTTTTAAAAAATATTAAAACTTGTTTGTTTGACCACCAAAACTTGGTCAAAAAATTATGAAATTCAATTTTTTTATCCTATAGTGTGGGAGTATAGAGTGTGTCACATCTTTTAGATTTGAATAATGTGAAATCCTTTAAGAATTATAGATTTTTTTTGAATCAGTCTATCAATCATGACTTTATTCATAATGCATGTAGAAAATCAATAATAATTATCTATTAAATTCAAAATAAGGCACATCTTATATTCGTGGAAAGTTGAAAATTTTCTCAATAAACCCTTTTTCTCTCATCAAAATCAGATAAAAAAGTTGTCAACCACAAGGGTGAAATCTGAAAAACTAAGGAAATTTTCAAAACATGTTTTTGTAGTTGACATTCCATGTATGACATGTTCCAAGTATGAAGCTATTGTCATTTATGACAATTGGATGTCAATAGACTGGTGTTATCATTGATGTCAACTATGTGTTAAGGAAGTTTGTTGCAAGATGAAGATGTCAAGGATATTGAGAAAATTGTGAAAAAGAGGAAAGCATACTGTTGCAGGTTGTGCATGTATAGTTGAGATATTAAGGAAGTGTTGAGAGTACATGGAGCTATCTTTATGTAGCAATGTCTGGAGATGTGTTGGAATGAAGTAATGTGCTGAGATGATGTCTCTGGTACTTGGTTTCCAAGTGCTTTTGAGAAAATTTCATAAACAGAGAAAACAATGTTGTGCAAGTGTTCAAAATGTGCTCTAAGATGTGCTTCACTTTTCTTTCGTGTTGATTTTATTTCTGTACAGATCTGATATGTTGTTCAAGGTTTTCAATAATTTATATATCCAAAATTTGGGTTTCTAGATCGTTGTGCAGAGAGATATTTTCACCAGTGTGAACTAGTTTTTTAGTGATGTTTTTTATGGTCTAGGAGAAATTTATTTGCTTTGTGTTTCTCTATAGATTGGCTTCAAGTTGTGTGGATTCAGGAAGTTTCTTATAATGTTTGTATCTTTTAGAATTCAAGGTTTCACTTGATTTGGTATAGTACACTATGTGTTTCATGCATCAGTGTGCGAATAAGGTTAACCGGATGTTCTATGATGCGAGTTTGGATGAAGTATTTGTTGGATCTCAAGTGGTTTGAGGAGTATTCTAGATCGTGTTCAAGTGGATTTTTTTTTGTAAGTTTCAGATTGATTTAAGGAAGTGTGTACTTAATGTTTTATGGTTTTTAGCATGGGTATTGGCCGACCTTGTGTTAGCACTACATGCAAAGTTTATGAAAGCGTGTTGAGGTGTGTTATGATTAATTTGGGTCCTAACTAAGGATTTATATGGGTCACCTTCATTCCTATCCACTACAGGAGTGTTTAGGTGCTGACCTAATTTGAAATTTTAAATGTAATAGATAGTTTCTAACCTTGGAGAAGGTTTTCAAGGTTGAGGTTGATATAATTAAGAGTAATGTTGTTATAAGATGAAAGAGAGAGGCAAGATAGATGCAAGATAGATGTGAGTGATGTATGTGTTGAAAATTTGAGTAGAGAAGTACACATTTCAAAGTGTTGGATTCTTGAAGGAAATGAGCTGAAGGTGTCTACAATCTTTCATGCAAGGATGCGAAAATGGTCCCTCTTCCTTATTCTTTAAGAAAGTGATGAAATTAATTCATTACTTCCTTCTTTGTTACTACCACAACCATTTGTTCATCATCACTCTTGGTTACAACACTATGTTCCTTTTTCTCCATTTCTTCTAAAAGACAAATTTCAACTACAATCACTTTCTCCTCTTCATTCATGTATCAATGTTAGCAACATAATCAAAAGATCCATCCCTTCCATTCTACAACAAAATTTCAGTCATACTAATCTCATTATCACATAAGAAGTCACCAATTGTTGCAAAGGGAAGATCACCAAAAAACTCAACATTCTCCTCCTCATCTCTTTCCTTACTTTCAATTGTAGTACCTTCATCTACAAATGTATTCATTTTTTGTAATATCTTCTTCTACATCAATCTTATCATGCTCAAGTAAATTAGATTCAACTACATTCTCATAAAAAAATAGACTTTACCTCCTCTTTCTCCATTGAAACTTTCACTTTACCTTTCTTGAGTGTAATCCATATTGCTGCAACTTGCATCAACAAATCAAAATCTTCATCCTCATCCTCTTCTACTAACTGTTTAACTCCATTAACCAAATAATTTTTAGTTTTATTACATACCTTTCCTTCTTCCTTACTCAAGGGCTTCAACTTGTGTTTGATTGCATCCATTGTCAAGGAGTATGTATTGGCATACCCATCATGCATTGCACACCTGTCAAACTTCCAAGGCCTCCCAAATAACAAGTGGCAAACATCCATAGACATTATATCACATAAAACTTCATCATTATAATCACCTATCTTAAATTTTACTAGACATTTTTCATTTACTGTAACTTTACGATCATCTTGCAACCAAGCAATCCTGTATGGATGCAAGTGTCTTCTTCTTTCCAATTACAACTTATTTACCATTTCTTTATAAACAAGAATTTTAGTACTACCACCATTAATAATGACATTACAAACTTTACCTTCACACTTAAATCTTGTTCTGAACAATATTTTCTTTTGATCTGGTTATTTTGCTTCATTCATCAGGACTCTTCTTGAAACAACTACTTCTCCATCCTCTCCCTCTTCTAAGTGTGAAGACTTAGCATCTTCCTCATTCACATTTTCTGCCCTTGCATTATTTTTAGACCTTCTATTTGTCCTCTATAGTTCTGAACATTCATAAGATCTGTGTCCTCCAAATCTAAAACAAGTTATTTTGCAATTTTCTCTTCCAAATCCTCTACCCGATCTTCCTCTTCCTCTAAAATTTTGATCATGGGACTGATTTGAACTCTCACCTCTTTCATCCTTGCTTCCCTTAGTATCTACAATTTGATTTCTATCCTCATTTTTATGCACATTAGTTTTACTCTTTCCTATTTTCTTATTATCAAATTTTATATCCTACCTTTCCTCAACTTTCAAAGCAAATTGATAAGCTTCTTCTAAATTAAAAATTATTACCAAACTGAGATCTTCTTGAATGATTGGCCTA
>VDFB02387940.1:103135-125259 GCA_007258455.2 Sequoia sempervirens | reverse complement strand
TAAATTTTGGGCAAGGGAAAACCTCATGTAATATCATGTGCCCTAATCCAGTTACCCATGGTGCACTGATACTATTAAATTGCATTTTCTTTGTAGCCTTATTCTGAGATGGAAATCTAAATTTTGAGGTATGCCTACCATAGGTTTCAGGATCATAAATATCATAATATTCATCAGTGTAACCTAGGGTTTTAAACAATTTTGCATAATGTATTGTTTTATCCGACATTATTCTAGTGGTACTAGTGGTAGACATGTTGATACAATCAACAATGTGAAATCTATGAATTCCCTATCAGTCCTTAATTTTTCTTAATTTTTAAGCCTCTTAACCCTAAACCTAAACTTCGAAGTTTGATAAAATAAGATTTTAAGAAATGTCAAATGATGAAACGTAGCCGCAAGAATTCTTTAACTTACCCAGATTTTGATTCTTGAAGTTGAAACTAGGTTACTAGAATGGCTTTGTTGGAAGTGGAACAATGGAACCCAGAACAGGTTGGTGCACTATAATGAGCAAACTGAAGATTGAAATCTCCCCATGTGTTAACCCTCTAACTTCAAAATAAAATCACTTAGCAATAGAAAGTGTTGGTTTTTCAAATACTCAAGTGAATGAAACCAAAATGTCTATGTGTTACTTCTAGACTACACAGTACACAATTAGTACATGACTGAAAACATTTAAAACAAGCCATTTATGATTACTCCTGCATTGACAGCAAATTCTAAATTGTTGATCTTTGTTAATCTAATGGTTATAGGGTGATTTCAGAGGTTTAAGTTTGTAAGCCTAGTGCTTTGTGCATTTCATTATGGAATGCAACTACAACCATACATCAAATTTTCATCGAACGGTTGAGTAATTTATGATATAAATAATAAACATGTGTTTTAAATTTTCTTTAAACTTTAATGCCCTAGGATTGACATCAAGGCCAAGGGGTCAGTAACTTAACATTGCAAAGGCCTTAATAAAATGAATCCCAATGTCACATTAATAGCACTTAACTTGCAAAGGACTTAATAAAATGAATTAAAATGTCACATTAATAACACAACCATTTATTTTATTACAACTAAATTACAATATCACATTATTATATAGTACAAATACAAATGTAAGTTCAAGTACCAAGCTTCTGTTGGACTACTCGTGAAAACGTAAATGTGATACATGTTTCTCTAAAAATAAATGGGACTTGTCACATCAACCATGAGCTTTGAAAATAAACTCATGGGACTTGTCGATTCAGCCATGGGCTCTAAAAATAAATGCATGGGGAAAGGGGGGCCAATCAAACTGAGGAAATGAGAGCTGTGAAGATACAAAATGTACTTAGCCCCTTTCAGAACTAGACTCGTGCAAAAGATGAGGGGTTGTAAAATTGCTCTCATGCAAAAGATGAGCACTGAAAATAAATGCATGGGGCTTGCTTGGTAGGCCATGGTGTCTAAAAATAAATGCAAGGGCCTTGCCTGGAGAACCACGCAAATGATGAGGGGTATTAAAACTACTCTCATCTTCTACTTGCAGCTTCCATGCACTAGGATAGTACTTATCTCCATCAGAGCTCTTCATATTTGTTCAAAACCTATCTGAGAAGTTAGGCAAACGAAATCAACGTATTTCCAATTCCACCCATTTTGAACTTGAAGGAAATTGTTCTTTTACTCTGTAACTACATAACTGGAGGCAGGAGAATTTAGAGTATCCCCAATAATAAAGCATCATCTTCTTCCTAAATCCTTATTAAGTTATTAACCCTATAAAATGAAAACCTTTATGACAATTCAATGAATGGTTTTAGTTGTACTCACTATCCTTATTTATGGGCCAAAATTCATGTCAAAAGTGCCACCAATAGTGCCACTACCAGCATGGTCCCTTGTACACCTCACACGTGTCACATGTGAGGTTGGGTATAGTCATTACTATGATTCACACAAACCAAACATCCAACTTAATCAATTCGTATAACTTAAGCCTAACATTTACAATTTAAATGTTTAATTTGATTGACATCTAGACTCTGATAGACTGGCTACATGCAAACTGTACCTCAAGCTGACAAGTTGTCAATTGTCAAAATTGCTAGTGCCACTCAAATGATATGAAATCATTACAAATCTTGTTTCACTAAATCACTGGATTAATGACATCATCATCTATGATTCTACAGTACATCTTACAATTTTTAATATAAAGTTATCCAATCAATCACTATGGCTATTCATATGGTATTAATCTACACCACCACCCATGTACCACAGCCAAACTTTCTTTAAAAAGATTGAGAATTTCAATAGAATAAATGAAAGGTAGAGTAATAATGTAATTTGACACATTGAAAAGAGAGAATTAAATATCTTTTTTTACCTTAATCATTATCAATAGAACTATATGTTGATAATTAGTATTAGTTTTAAAAGACACATTTAACAGTTTTATATTGACCAAAGCAAAAAGGATTTACAAGAATGGTGCCACGAAAAGTATTTTAATTTAAGTAGTTATTGCTAAAGACTGAAGTACATAGTAGTCAGTACATAACCAATGTGGCCAAAAGGCAAAAAGACACTAATTGTGACAAAAAACCAGTCACAAATACATATTACAATTTACAAGAATTGTTACGTTGTACAATAAAATAGACACATCACACATTTCATTACTAATTTTTTTTAACATTAGCTGAGGCCTTCAACTGAGTGTTTGAGTATAACGTGAATCGGATTAACAAACTAACAATAGAGAAGAAAAGTGAATCACCCAAAACCTTCCTCCAAAACTCCAGACTCTTTAATGATTCAGTTTTCATATCACATAGCAGACCCCATCTCATATTAACCAAGGCAAGAGCCTACATTGTAGAAGCATGCAATTCCACTTTGTTGAAGATTCCACCAACATGCTCCAACCCACTTTCAAAATTGTATTGCTCCAATGCCAACTCCAATGAAGAAATGGAGTAAATGAAAGGCTGCAAATAACATATTGCCAACGTCTTCACCAAATCTTTATCGAGAAAAATGTCCATGCAATTGGACAAGAAATCTGAAGCTACCTCAAAATATAAAGCACGAGGGTTGTTCTGAATCCATTCCCTACCCACAATTATTCTTATAACATCCTCAATCTGCACACAAGGAATTGTCAAAACCATACCCAACTTTCGTCTATCATATGCATCATCCCTTCTTTTCTCCCAAAAAAATTTGGGTAGCATGACACGCCATGAAGACTCCATAATATCTCAGTTAAATTGAAAATAGAGAAGAAATCAATCAAAGCCAAATATATTATAAATGATATGAAGAACATCAAGTTGGTGAAGTATATATAGAAGTTCGCAAGAACACAATGAGTATGACATCACACTTATCATTTTTAAATTCGCCACTATCATTGATGTGACAATTAAGATTATTTCAACACTTGAATCCTTAAAAACAAGTGCTAGGTTGACGAGACTTGACCCTCAAGATTAAAGACTTAAGATTTAAGGCTTTGTCATAAAATATTTTGGTCTAACTTAGGCAATATTAAATGGTAAAGAAGAGCACAATTACCAAAAGACCTAAATAATTAATAAAATCTCAACCATTGATTTTTGAAAATCTAACAGTTATAGTGTTATTCCAGATGTTTCAATTTTCAATTCTAGTGCTTCAAATATTTACTTTTGGAAAGCAACTATAGTCTTCCATCGAAAATTCATTGAATAGTCCCTCTTTTAAAACAAACTTTATGCACATGCATAATTCTGCCACTTAAGTTCTTCTATCGCTCATGAGTCATTGCCAAAATCCTTCAACCCATCGGGTTCATTACCGTGATGAGCGATGAGCCTTGATCTCGCCACGTGTCTACATCGAACGGTTCTAGTGTTATTCCGAAGGTTTCAATTTGAAAATCTACTACTTCAAAGATTTACTTATGGAATGCAACTGTAGTCGTCCATCAAAAATTCATCGAATGGTCCCTCTTTTAAAACAAACTTTATGCACAAGCATATTCTGCCACTTAAGTTCATCACTGCAATGAACGATGAGCCTTGATCTCGCCACGTGTCCACATCTAATGGTTTTAGTGTTATTCTGGAGGTTTCGATTCAAAAATCTAGTGCTTTAGAGATTTACTTCCAAAATGCAACTACAACAGTCCATCAAAAATTCATTGAACGGTTATGGTTATATTTATTCGCCAATGTTTTTTTTTTTTTTTTAAAAGGTGCAATGCACCCATAATATTAGGGGTAAACGCTTTTTTTTTTACCGGAGCTATGAACCGGATACAACAAACCACAAGAAACAACCAAACCCGCGAGCACAAAGGCCCAGCGAAGGCACAAGGCCTGCGAGCACTTTGGCCCAGCGAAGGTTTGAACCCTGGTGTCCGTCACTACAACCAAGCGACTTGACCACTGAACCACGCCCTTATCGGCAATTCGCCAATGTTTTTCCTTATGCATTTGAAAATAGATTTAATTTGCCAATGGATATATTTTTTTGGTTTGAAAAAAGTTTTAATCGCTAACAAAATTATTTTTTCTATTTTGAAAAAAAGTTTAATTCACCAATGGAAATATTTTCTAGGTTTGAAAATAGATTTTAATCACCAATGAAAATATTTTGTCAGTTTAAAAAAATTTGCAATTCGCCAGGATTTTCCACAAACTTTGAGCGATTAGAAAAGATTCGCCAATTGAGATTTTTTTCTCAAAAAATGAAAAAATTTGCCACTAAAATTAATATTTTATTTAGAAAGTATACAAGATTCACCAGGATTTTACACCTTCACTGAGGGGGGGTTTCTTAAAGTTTTCCCTGCCTAACATGTAGGAGCATTGCACCCACACCTAAATGACGTCATAGATTGCAAAGGGTTTATTTGGTTTTGGTTTACTTTCACTCTTAGGTTACACTTTTTTCCTATTATTTAATATCACCACTTGATCCATAGATAATGTCAAGGTATTAGAGTTGAAAAGATAGATCTCCTCCTCACTAGGTAATTGAGTGGACTTCCCTTTGGACTTGGTTTGAATTCTACCTTGTTCTTTCTTCCAAGTCATTTTCTTAACTTAGACCCCTTCCATCTCTAGATATAATAAAATATATGATTAGCTAGTTTAGATTTGCACATACAATTAGCTTATTAATCTTATGCTAGTTATAGTAGGCTCATAGATATTAGAGTTTAAAGCCAACTTTGATGTACCACATGTAACGAGCTCCCAAATTAAACTAATAAACATTATTAGTACTTTAGCAAAGAAATAATCTAGCTAAGAGAATCTAACTATTTTCATTAAAAGACATAAATGTATATTTTTAAAACATAACTAAACCATGAAGATTCTTAACTTTGATAAAAAAAATACTACACATATAACTACTTGCATAGATTAAACATTTTCAAGTTTGAAGATGAACAAAATGTAATACAATACAACATTTAGACTATTGCCCTGTAAAGTACATTTAAGTAAGAATTCTTCATATAAATTTTAATTTTTGATTTAATACAATATAGTAAAGCTCACAATCTTTTTTATCTTTTTTAATGCAAGAAATATGGTCTCTATAATAGCTTTAAGGAGGGAAAGCATCATATGATCATTTTACTTCCAATCATAATATATCTTCCTATTAGAGTGGCCCAACCCTTTAATGAGGGTGGCATATAATAAAACCTATAGTAGTACCATAAACAAATTCAAGAACTAAGTGTATGTAATTATAATCACTATCACATGTATTTATTTAAGCAAACCCTAGATGCACTCTAGCTACTAATGACTTTTGTCTACCATGCAATCTTGAGAGTACAATAAACTGACAATGCATATCTACAACTATGGTATAACTTTGGCCAAAAAAGTTTAACATTATGATTATATAGAAATGTGGGTCATATGTTCACAACACTACTATCACTTGTTTGACACATCAAAATGATCCCAAAATAATTATAAAAATAAGGTATGATTTAGAATATTAGTTTATCAATAAAACATAACATTTCCTAAACTCCTAGCATATCCTTCCATTAAGCGAGAAACTTAATATATTAAATAGTATCTTTTTGCTATACCATACAAACAAGTGCATTGAATGTGGCTATATAGTGAGACTACAATCTTACAAAAATCTATTCAATAGAGTTTACATTGACTTTTTGAAGGGATGATCATATATAAAGATGGTTGTCAATTTGGGATTGTGAAATCACAATCAAGATATGTTAATTTCATATTTTAACTAGTTTTATAAATGTACATACACACATGAACACGCACACACATATTTATAGTAATAATCTAAAATTTAAATGTCTTTTGGAAATAGATAATATTTAAGATTATGCTATCATCAACTAATTAATAACTTAATCTCCAACTTTATACAAGTTTCTTGACAAAATCAAATCAAAACAAAATCGCAAACCATAAGTAAAAGGGAATTCATAACAATATTTTAAAAATAAAGGAAGAGGCAACTAAAAACAAATACCTTATATGTAAAGGAATTGCATATGTTCTTCAAAAAAATTAACAAAATGTGCTTCAAGAGATAAAAAATGATATGAATACACTCCATTTACAATGGATGGAAGCTTTTTTTAAGAGCTTCATATGCATATTTTACTCAAGCATCATAGAGGGAAAAAGGGAAATATTAATGTGAAAAAACTAAAGTTGGTGGTTATAGGAGTTTGAAGATGACATAAATGAATGCTATTAGGAAGGAGGTCAATAAAGTGGAAGAGAGGTGAAATAAAAGTGTAGATAATAGGCATGAGAAAGAGTTCTCAAATTTGCAAGGATATTAGGGCCAAAACTCAAATTCTCGAATATTAGGTGAGTTCTTAAGAGAAGTTTAAACCCCTTTATTGTTCTCTCATAGTTTGGTAGTCATTGAAATCTATTTTGTATATTTGATCTTAAGTTATTAAATTTGGTGTATATAAAATGAAATGGTTATTTACTCTACAAACCCTTGCCCCTATGCCTTAAAAATAAGAAATTCTATATGCACATTGATGGATCTACATATTGGGTTTCTTATTCTCCCAACTATAAGGATAGAGATAAGATACTAGTGGAATTTTAGTCAAGGATTATTATTTATAAATTAAGACTTATTCATAGAAATTTAGAACCCTTTTTACACAAATTAAGACTTATTCTTGTAAACTTAGAACCCTGTTTGTAAATTTTGCATACTTATTGTATAGAAATGAGAGGATACATAATTTGTGACTTGCATATTAAGGGTGTTGCTATATAATACACCAAATATTTTGTAGAAAAAATTACAAGCAAAATCCAAGTAGAATTGTATTAGCTACAAACCTAGGTTGAGAGGCATCTGTGTACCTTTAGTCCCAACTCCTTCATATTCTTTGTAGTATAAAGATCCTAAAACATTCACATGCCTCAAGGAATGGATTATTATAAATTTTTATTCTTAAATTATTTTGACCCTCAATAAGGAACCCAACAAGAATGGGCAAAAAAGAATATTAAAAAAATATGGTTAAAATACTTGGCATAACAAAATAGCTTGAGCTTTTAGCGCAACGAACTCAATACATACTGTGATATAAAATCCACCTAAGTCCCTTATATTTGGACTTCAATTATAAACTACTAAGAGGGATGCATGTGTGCACAATGAAGCTATGCAACACCCATGTACTCTAATAATTTCTAAAATTAAACCATTTAGCTTATTATTCTAAACTATGATAGTCTTTTCTATCATCCTCCAAACTTATACTCAATAGGATTTTGAAATAGATTAGGAAAATCATACAAAATTCTTGAATGTAATTTTTAACAAAAATATGATTAAAATTGGTTTTACTAATTTTTTTATAAAATATGTAATTAAATAAAAAACACAAATTTTTTGGCCAAAAGATAGTAATAGATGGGGTGGGATCCTTGTTGAAGAAATGACTTTATTATGTTGAAATCATAGTCAAATGAAGTTAAATAATATTGGTTACATGAAATTTTTTTTGGGGGTCTCAAATCTATTCCAAACCCATCATTTTGTAGATATATAGGAGAAATTGTCAAGGATTAAGCTAATGTGTCCTTTTGAGTGTCAAGGATCTCGAGTAGGCAAAAAGAAAAATAATGACCCTTCTTACTAGTGAGATCAATGTTACCTTACCTTGATAAATTACATGGATTAGGTCCTAACATAATGGAGTTTTAGGAAACATCTATAGCCTTAATATCACATCCTGTTTAATTAACCTAGCTTAATTATTGAATTATTATGTACTCATTGTTTAATAGAAAATAATTAGACAAGATGGTTTGATTATTTTAAGAGTCTTTCAAAGAATTATTATGATGGCGATAACTAATTATGTTAGTTTTATAGGAATCAATGACACTCTCTTAGGTTAGAGAGAATATCATCGAGGTTAGAGAGAATATCATCAAGAATGTTTTAGTTGATGGAGGTAACTTGTCATGATGGAATTACACACTCTCTCTCTCTCTCTCACACACACACACACAATTAGAATCATGTAGCAAGGGTGCATACATTTAGTGTATATATGCATTCCTTACATGTATATAGTTTCCTAAGAATAAAACATAGAGAGCTTGTGCTACTATTTGGTCATGAGCTAAACTTAGTACAAGAGTGTGCTACTTAATGATATGTAGTTTGTATTAAGACATTTCATCAAAATGAGCCCAACTAAATGAGCATGCAAATATCACCTTTTCAATTATATATAGAAATATGCACATAAATGATAAACATATATGTGTATGTTTGTATGCATATCATCTAAAGTGGTTAAAATTTCCTATCAAACATATTGTTTGAAACATTGTACATGCACTACAAGTTTCATATAAAGCCTCCCAAGCTCTATGGAATGAATCTGCACATCTCATTTGAAAATGAATTTGCATTTTATATGTGAATGTACACACAAATACATACATAAATAAATAAAAATAATAAAATTTCAATATTAAAAATAATGTTGTTTAATTTGTGTGGTGCCTATGTGGCACAACAAATTTTAGTTGAAATGTTAAACTAAATCACTATAAGATTCTTTGTAGTGATTGTGAATATAATTTGGTACTTCCAACAATAATAGAGGTAGGATGTACTATAACATGTACCATGAATAATCACCTTATGCGTCAAATGTAGAATACTAAGCAACTAAACATTTCAAAACAAGGTTAAAAATGAACCTGCAAAGAACAGTTTTCCAATTGCCTGGGAAATGGTGTTTTTGTCTATCCCTATTTTTATCCAAATGCAAACCTAATGTCAAAAATAAGACGCATCAAATGTCACAGCCAAGAAATAAGCATTTTGGTAAACAGTTTGAAGATAAAAATACAGTTGTTGGTTTGCCTCCTGGTAAAGTACGATGCTGGAAAAGCTTGTGGAATTTGGATTTACACCTGTTAATTTCATTTGCTTGAAAGTTTCTGAAGACAATTCCATTTTGTTTTCAAGTCAATTCTATTGTATGCATATCCGGCAATCATGTCACTCCATGAGATGACATCTCTTTGAGACATTTTGTCAAACAGTTCACATGCATTTTCCATGTTTCTTTATTTTGGATACATATCTACCAAGGCAATTGCTAGATTGTAATATCTGAAAAAAATCCCCCTTTCCTCTACGCTTTGGTTGACGTTTGTGCCTTGTTCCAAGGCTTGCATTGATGAAATAGGCATTACACAATGGAAATTCAATTACATTTGCTTGAAAGTCTCTGAAGTCTTCTCAACAATTCCATTGTGTGCATATCCTGCAATCATTGTATTCCATAAGATAACATCTCTTTAATGCCCTTTCCAAAGCAAATTTCAAGTAAATGATTACCTATTAAATCTATAGTGTTTGCAGTAACTCTGTCGTACATTCCCCCGTCACTACTTTCTTGTTCCCTGTAACGAATCTCCACCCCTACTTTCTTACGCCTCATTTTTAATGCAAGCAAGGTGGATAAATGACTCTCTCAAACTTGAAAATAACCAACCACAATCAGGGAACAACTCTTTTATGACAAAAATCCCTTAATTTGATTCAAACACCCACTTTTAGGCTTGTAGCCCTCAAAACTCAATCAATGGAGTTATCTTTTAGAGAAGGCCGTATAGTGGCCTATCAAACACCAGAAAGGTTCACCATAGACTCCTAAACACCATATCAAAAGATCACATAGGGATTCTTTGTTCCAGTATCAAGTTTCAATAGGCTGTCGTGATTCTAGGCTACTCAATTAGCCCTAATTTCCAAAGGAACTATGCTCTAAACATTTGACAAACACCCAAAACCACTTGACAGTCATGAATTATGACTCAAAAACAAAAGAATCTCACATCAACTTGCAGATTCAGACCTTCTAGTGTACTACACTATGAAACCCTCCTTTCACACACAAAACACAAGGGTTTATTCAATCTCCATATACCCGGGCTTTCCTATCCAATTCAAGGCATCCAACAGACTCCACATACCCTGCACATGCTCACAAATACATTACATGGTCCATTCCATCACTATTTTGTCAAAACCCAACATAGACACCTACATTTCACATAGAAAACAATATCACTCTGCCTTCAAAGGCTTAAAAACATCTAACCCTACATTAAATAGATCAATCCACCTGAGTTATAGGATCAGACAGCAGGTGGATTGATCAATTCATGACTTTAACCTTCAATCAAAACCCTTATTCAAAGTAACAGGGCAGTTCAGGAAAATAAAGAATTATCCAGCAAATTTCAATGGACTCTCAAACTGGACTCAATAGAGAGCTAAGACATTCTTCTATGAAAAAAAATGAATTCAGAGCATTTACAAAACTGTACAGGCCATACAGAATGAACAAAGTTCAGAAAACCAGAAAATAGCAGAGAAAAAAACATTTTTTCTTGATTGATTTTCACAATGCAAAACTTCAACAACAACATGGTCAAGCCTTTTGAGGCTTTAACTACATTTTTAATCAACTTCTAATTGCCCAATGCCCATAACCACTTTTTGAATTCCATGACTTTTCAAATTCCCTTAAAAGTTGCATTTTGACAACTTTTGTTTTTAACACCATTTACAACTTTGTTTTTGCAAATTTTCACCTATTTTGACAACCAAGACACTAAATCTATCCCATTACATATTAAATGGTCTTTTTGGACCTTATCATAATAGAATCAAAACACAACCAATCTATCTACCTAAGAACCATGACTCACTTAGTAGAACAAAAACACATCACTACTAAAGCCTGCTCAATATCAATCTAGCTTGACCATTGTTAAAAGTGTTGTATGTTAAGGTTGAATAATTGGAGAAATTTAAGATAAATGTGCAAAACTTGTATTTATAGTTTGTTGGAATTTCAACAAATATGTAACCTTGCTTCTCACCATTCATCCATTACGATTTAGTGCATATTATAGGGCTTAAAATGTATCTTGCAACAACATTGGCTTGAATTAAATATAGGGTCAATGGAAATTTCTAGCACAAACGTTTCATTTCTATTGGCTTGAATTAAATATAGGGTCAATGGAAATTTCTAGCACAAACGTTTCATTTCTATGTATACCTTAATATGAGTTCATATGGAACTTTTGCAATAAAGATGAAAAAATAGAGAGTTGGATATTTTGAAGCTTAGACTTATTTCATATGTCATATGGTACAAAACCTTAAAAATTTCTTATTGTTCACCTTGTAAAATTTTAAGGAGTTAGTTTTAGCTCTAGTTAAATTATCCTCAGCCAAATGGTTTGCTTGCAAACTTAGAATTCTACATGTGGATACTTATAAGGGAACTATTTAAATGTTAGCATGGGATGTGTTTGACTATCATAGAAAGAATGTAGCTTAACTCAAAAATTCTATGAGGGATAACAAATATAAGGGCAGCTTATGGAGGATAAACATGAAAAAGTGTACTAGAGAGGTAAACAATTTTTTTTGTAAACACTTGTTTGATCTAGCATAAACATGTACAAAAAAGGTTTGATGAAAAAAAAGTCAATAAATGGATTAAATTTTATGTGATAAGATTGATGAGACTCTTGGCTCCATGATTCCAAGTGGAACCTAAAGAATTAATTTAGAAATAATAAGCTTGCTTTGTTTTCATACTGCTATTCTAGGTAATCTAGTGGATTAAGTTGCAGTGAAAATTTATTGTGTGTGTTTAAGAATTTTGCAAAACACTTTTCTAAGTTTTCTTTTTCACTATTCTACCCTTCTAGAACATATTGATTTTTAAATTTGACCAAAAGACATAAAAATATGATTGTTTAAATGTTTACCTATTTCATTGCAATCAACAAATTGGAAATCAATAAGTGATGATAAAATGAACATATGAGATTTCAATGGGTATTATCATGTATAAATGCCTTGGAACTATATTATTGGAACTAATACCAACATGGTTTTTTTCTTTTGGATATAACTTTATCCATCTTGATCATGTAGTGAGATGATTGAGACATTATATGCTATAAACATTAATTATTCATTGATTTACACTCATAAGTGTATAATTTGGGTTGATTTGCATTCTCTTCTATAATATGTTATTAATTTACATGTGTTGGATACATGATACATGAGTATATAGGTATGCTAGCTTGACAAATATTCATGTAGTGAATTAGATTTCATCATACATGTAACTGGCCACATAAGGCTAGATCCTTTGTGATGGATCAGGCTTCTTTAGTGGAGTATCATGGGGGAGCTAATGCTTCATGGTAGGGTGGATATCACCTTGATGGTGCTCAATTTTTCAACAATTAAAATTCAAATGCAGTAAGAATAAGGATTCCCAAATTAAATCCATTAGCAAAGAAGAGTTTAAAATAGGAAATGAAACAAGAATGAAATGAAGAACAATAAAAGAAACTAAATCCTATTGAAGATAATGCAAACTCTTGATCCCATGGGGGAATTGGTGCCAATTTGATGTGAAAATTGGCCCTTTCCCAACTCCAATGATGCAAGATTAATGAATGTTGATGAATGATCCACTTGATGAAGACTTCCAATGTGCTCTAAGATGAAAATCTGCATAACCTAGCTAAGATTGGATGAAAATGGATGAAGATGGCTAAATATTTGAGCATAGTAAGTTTACTCAAATTGTGGATGATCAAATGAGGAGATTAGCCTCTTATTTATAGAATGAGAAGATGGAAGAATGTCCAAAATAGAGCAATGTGGGACTAAGAATTAGCCAATGGCAAGGTGCCACTTGTCAACATGTGAATGGATGGAGGATGTGCAAGTTTTGAAGAATGTGTCAATAAATGCATATATTTGAATTTTGAAATTATTGAAATGACATGTAAGAGGGAAAGAAGATGCATTGAATGCCACTTGGCTCAAGGCAAAAGGACCTTGTAAGAGGAGTAAATGCCTTGTTGGAAGGACAAAGTCCACTTGGATTTTGAATTCAAATTGAGAGAATATTCCTTAAAAGATGCCTTGTTGAGGAAAATAGACATTTAATAAATCAAATAACTCTATTTTTATGTGCAAGTGGTAAAAGATGGAGGATGGGACATGAAAATAGATTAAATTAATTAAGGTTAATTAATTTAATGAAGGTATTAAATGATGTGACCTATTTGACTTAAATTTGTGGATTTATTTAAATCAAATATGAGAAGAATGTGATAAAAGGATTAATTAAATAATGAATTTTGATTTATTTAATTAAAAGAGATGATGTTAGATTAAACTAAATAAAGTTTTAATTTTTTTAATTTAATAGATATAATTTAGAGATTTAATCAAATAAAATTAATTATTTAATTAAATAGGATAATTAGATTAGAATAGTTAATTTAATTATCAAGAAAGGATGACTTAATTAAATAGCTGATTTATTTAATTAAGAGAGGAATATTGATGAATTTAATCAAATAAAAGCATTTGATTAAATGGTTAGACCGAAGGATGATTCAAGATGAAGTGATGTTAGTGGTCAGGATTAGATGTCCAATGTCAATCAGTACATTTTACGTGTCTACATTTTTCCCCTCTTTGAAACAATGCACTCATTGTGTTGGTAAACAGTCTCGATCAAAGCCAAAATTTCTTTCATTTTTAAAATCTTGCCCCACTACTGTCCGGTGAGAGAAAACATGTCAATATATTGCCCCCTCGAGATTGAACAAAAAATTGATTTTAGGTGATCTAAATGAAAAAAAAAAGGACAAGTCTTGACGGGTCAAAAAGGTTCAAGGAGGTGAAATGTGTCACGCGCAATAAAATAGTATAAACGGGCCTCAACTAGACAAAAGCAGTTCAACGGTCCAAAACCCTAGTAGGATAGCCAATCAAGGTGAAAAAACCCTAATTTTCAAGCTTAAAAGGGGTCTGAGGGGTCACTTTCAATTCATTTTCTTACACAACCTTTTGTAGTGCGAGATTTTAGCGACATTCTAACGAGATGGTGCAACAATAGCTCCTGATGCACATTTTTGATCGAGTCTAAACATACTAGCAGCCACCCAACATTGGGGCATCGGTAAGTGATCCTAACTTGAGCTTTGTTTTTCATTTTTCGCATTCATTTATTGCTTTTAAGTTAGTTCTTCTGCGGTGGCATTATATAACAGCTCAAAATCATTGCGTTGCTTAGTGTTAGATTGTGTCAGCGGTGGTGGAGTTTGGAGTTTGAAACAAACTACAAACTCAACCTTCTCTACAACCGGTAGGTCATTTTAAAAGTGCGGCAGTTCCTTTTAACTAGGAATCTTCAAACTACATTTTCGAAGAAAAATTGCCTGCATGACAGTACGCTGACGACTGATGCTCTGTGTCGTAGTTTGAAAAATTCAAACTGACACCCTCACGAGATAGTGACCTTTGGGATGACTTTTATTCTTGGAATGAAATTTTCCAAAAAAAAATTTAACGTGGTGACCTTTCCTAATGTCTGCGGAGACACGGCGAGGAGCGCGGTGCGGGAGATTTTTCGGTTATGCAGCAGGATCTTATTCGATAGGGATCGGGGTCGTATGGGACATGGGCACATGGCATGTGCATACACAACACCTGTCACGGACCACCTTGGGATGATGTCGCTTGTTGAGGATGGCAGTGATCTACCTCATCTTTCCAGATTCCCTGCTTGAGGCCGCCGCCACCTTGCAGGCAGTATGGCGGATCCTCGGATTGTCAATTCATGGGCGGTGCATTATTTTTTATATGGATGGTGGGCAGTTAGCATCCATAGTCCTCTCTATAGGGGGCGTTATCTCTGTGAGGGTTAGATTGAGCAGGTGTCACGGGCTCTATTCTCTCCCTTTGCTTGAGTGGTTGCAACTATTTGGTCTGTTGCCCCAGTCGTGAGCTGGTATTCCGATCCTAGTTGGGGACTCTACTGGGAGCACATGGTGATGCGCAACAGGCCAGTTTGTTTTGCTTGGGGGCCTGTTCTTCTTGCTTCGCTCTATAGGGATCTACATGAGTATGTCTAACTTGACAACAGAGCAGTTAGGGTAGGTGTTACACTCCTCCACGTGTGGGCATGGGAGCCATCCTGTTCGTTCTTGACCCCGTGAGTCGTTCTGCGGTACCATTGGGGCGATGATCCCTAGTGTGGGCGCGGAGGCGGTGTCCTTTACACACAGGGAAAGCATATGATTCCTCATTAGAGGGTCCTGAATGATATGCGAGTTTACATAGCACCCATACCTTGAGTGACTGGATGGGCCAATGCTACAGAGAAGATTTTCTTTACCCACTAGGACTGCCTCATGCAAGGGCGAGAGCATACTATGGAGGAGAGATACCTGCCAGGGCGAGTCCAGCGCTATTTTGGTGCAAGGCACAAGATCAGCCAGATGACACCTACGTGGCCATATTTTCGTATTGTATCACAGCAGGGGCACATGGGGGCAATACATTCCTGCTTCAGAGGCCATGGACAGCTTCTGACAGTTGGTGGCTTAGCCATGGGTATATGATCAGGGACCTGCAAATCCAAGGGTTACTCAAGTGTATAGAGATTGGTTTCGGCCACCCCTACAGTTGATAGTTCCAAGAGAACCCTCTGCTCGGCGGAGGACGAGGGGTAGAGAGAGAGGACAAGGATGGAGAGATGGTGCACAGCAAGATCAGCTGGTCAGGGTTCCACCTCAGCCAGGTCAGGCTGATGTTCAGATGCAAGATCAGCAGCAAGTGCCAGCCAGGCAGCAAGATCAAGCAAAGGCACCACCATGAGCTGAGGGTGAGGATCAACCTCAAGTGCAGCCCACACGAACACAGTCAACAAGGCAGCCAGATCCCAAGGATGCACTAATTGCACAGCTACAGGGCTAGGTTCAAACCTTGACAGGAGAGAGAGATCAGGCCAGGGCTAAGAGGGACTAGGCGAGGGCTGAGAGAGACCAGGTCATTTTGCAGAGGCAGGCCACAGAGCTACAAGCTACCTCAGATATGGGTCGGAGACAGTAGTTAGAAAGCATGGTAGCCTCCTCCTCTTATAGCACAATGTGCCTTCAATCCAACAGGGAGGTCGTCTGGGAGGCGGATTATTATCGTATGCACTATCATCAGGCCATGCCCAGAGCAGAGTGGGCCCCAAATTACTCGCAGTGGACCAGTCACAGACCAATAGTGGGTCATGGTGATAGAGGCGAGGGCAACATATAGGATGGATAGAACTTGATCGAGGTGATACTTTTCGTGCCATATGGGCTCATTTTTGATAGCTTGTTGGGCCTTTTTGTACTTATTGGCAAACATGTACAATGATCCGATTATTTTGTACTATGACAGTTACCCGATGATATATCTATATATATGAGATGATTTTGATATGATGTAGTGTGTATCATTTATTTATGCATTTATGGATGATTCCATTTCTATATGCTATGCAATCATGTTTATGGTGCGATGCGATGTATATATGGATGCATTTCTTTCTGATGATGTATGCATTATGAGTAGATCTATATTATGTTGTTTATTTATGATATGCAAATGGATTTATATGATATGTAATATAAATGGATGATGATTTATTTATGTTGATGTAAATGATATGATATGTGATGTGGAGCTGATCTATGGTGTATATGCAAAATGATATGTGAATCATGCTTAGATGTATGCTTTCAATGTACTGGATTTTTATGTTCCTATTATGCTTTGGATGTTTATAATGGTATGGAATGATTTATGCAATGAAATGCAAAAAATGATTGGTATGTGGTATTTATGAGATGTTCTTTATGATATGGATGACTGATGGACGATATGCATGTATGATGCAATGTGAATGTAATGGTCATGCTTTATATGATATGTATTGATGATGTAAATGAGATTTTAAGATGTTTAGAATAACAAATATATTATCCTAAACATGCTAAATAATAATGTAATGTATGTGATGTGATGTGATATATGAAATGATATGTTAATGCAAAGTGATATGATGATGCCTTTATGTAATGTGGGAGATGACTTTATGATGTTTATGTGATGTGAATATGTATGCTTATAATGTGATGGATTATCTATAATGTTCTTGTACCTATTATGTTTGATTATGCAGTAGATGATGATATGAAATCATTATGAAATGTTTATACAATGATGAATGCAATGTGATGGATGCAAAGTGATGGTTTATAAATGTGCTTATTTATGAAAATTTCTTGTAATGACCCATTTATATGATGATGAAAATGCAATGCATATGTTTCCTATATGATATGTTTATGCAATATGCTAATGATTTGTGGATGCAGGATTGATGACGATGATGATGATGATTAATTTTCATAGTACCTTGTTAGCATGATGAGCAAGAAGAGATGAAAGAGAAGAAGACATTTCAACAAGGCACAACATGATGAATATGCAAATGATGACGACTACTTTCCAAGGAGTTGAGATTTTCAAAGGGCCAATTTTCTTATGTTTGATAACACATGTGGTATGCATCAAAGGTATGAGAGAACTAGGATGGTGTTGTACCTAGTGTGATGGATTTTGACTTGACAATGGATACTAGTATTCTTGTTCACACACGACATGCGAAAACCTTTTAGGATGCACTTTAGAGTTTCAAACCTCGGACCAAAAATAGAGAAAGGTATAACCTATTGATGCAATAGTCAACAAGCTACTAAACCTCCTCATACATACTATCCGACAAGTATTCACCAAGGTTGTTTATAAGAACATCCAACAAGCCTTGACGAGATAAAAATATAATGATCATTACATTTCCTATTTCTCTAAATCGCATTGGGATATCATCAAAGAGGGTCCTTGGAATAGGTCACCGATAAGATAAGTCAAAAGACAAAAGATAAAGTAAATAAACAAGGCGATGTTCTTCAATATTGCTAACCAAAGGAAATGTGTTTTTAAGGATAGGCGGAAACTATTGCCAAAAGATAATGCCTATTGTAGGAAGGATACATCCTAGGACATGTTAGTGGATGGCGGAATATCATTTCATTTATCCAAAGTGTTCTTTCAAATGATTGATATGGGACCAATTGGATGATGGGCTATCAACACAAAGAGCTGACCAACTTGTTTACATGCCGACTTAGACCTGAGACTTGATGTTTTGAGTTTTTAATTTTAACCTGCTAGATTTGTTTCCAACTGTTTTACCAAAGGTTGAGGATGGAGATCATTTATTATGAGTGATGTTATTGCGGGTGAAAGCGAGATGAGATGGATGGATTTTCTTCAAATATTTGGATGTTTTTGGAGTTTTGCAATGTTTTGAGGTTGTTTTTGGTATTTTTTGAGATTTTCAAATGTTTTGACTTTTGATTTTCCAATGTTTTGGGGTTTTCTGAGATTTTGACCAAGAGACTAACCTAAGGACCTATCCTAGGGGCCTCAGGGGTTGATCAACAAATGAGCCTTTCCTACATTATACACGCAGAAACCATGTAGTTCGACTAACGACTTGACCGATTTACAAATAATGATATACATGATGCAATGTCAGGTTATTATGATGGACTCCTATAGGACTGACCTAAGTGTCTCAAGGGATGATCAAAGATCAACCTTGCCTACATTCAAGGCTTAGAGACTCGTAGTTCGACAAGACAAATTTTTTGACTTTTTGACTAACTTTTTGACTTGTTTTTGGATTTTTTTGATATGTTTTGAATGTTTTTGGATTTTTTTGGTGATTTTTATTTTTCCAATTTTTGATGCTTTGACATTTTGGATTTTTGAGATTTTGATGTTTTGATGTTTGGATTTTCTAATTTTTTTGATGTTTTGGATTTTTTGATTTTAGGACTTTAAGAATATACACGAATTTGATCCGATAAGAACATGCCCCCAGCGTGATGCAATAGACTACTTCGATAAAGGCAGGACAAACTAACCTTAAGGATGGATCGAGTAGTACTAGGAGGGATCATGATACGAACACAAGACCAAGCTATGGTGCAAATGCGGGTGGATGAGTGATGGATGGAAATTCAAATGTGATGGATGATGGAAACGTAATGGATGAATGATGCAGAACAAGTTGTGAAGATCCTAGTGGATGGAAAGTGCTTATTTACACAAGGCACCTATTTGCCAAGTTTTCACCAAGGTACTTGTCCAAAGTGCCACCGAAGTGATTTTCACATGAGGATGATTTTTTTCTTTACTATTTTGATCCTTTTTCTAATTTTTTGGATTTTTTGTTTTTTATTTTTGTTGTCACCAGATGCACCATTTGCGGGTTTTGCCAAGGCAACGTTTCTTTATGACATTTCTAATTTTTGGATTTTTGGTTTTTATACCTTGAAAGATTAGGCATAAATTTTTTTTTTTGAGATGAGAGCTATTCATGGGCTCTTGTAGGTTCCCCTTTGGGTGTGATGACGATATGCCCCAACATAGCTTGTTGTGATAGCTCGTCGTCAACCAATTGGGTTCAAATTTTCCTTTGTTGTTTGGATTTGGGATATTCTTCTAATTCTCCTTTAGTACCAATTCTCCGACTTGGAAAGTCTTGCTTTTGATTTTCTTGTTATAGCTCCTCGAGTCTATTCTGATAGACTTGCAAATGATTTAAAGCATCTATACACTGCTCATCCAATAGCTCTAGCTCATTCAGTCTTGATACTCGGTATTCTTCATCTGTGATGAGGTTTTACAGTGATATTCTTAATGACAGGAGCTCGATCTCAATGGGGAGTATCGCTTCTGATCTATAGACTAGGGAGAAGGGGGTGGCACTAGTGGGTGTGTGGATGCTGGTTCAATAGGACTAGGGGGTGGGATTGAGCTATAGATGCCAGTCACAACCTGTGTCATTGACTGTTTTCTTGAGGATCTTTAAAATGGTTTTATTTGTGGCTTCTACTTGGCCATTGCCTTGGGGATAGTATGGGGTGGAGAAGCAATGTTGGATTTTGAATTTTTCACACAAGTCACAGAAATCCTGGTTCTTGAATGGCGTGCCATTATCTAAGATAATGGATTGTGGGACACTGTAGCGGCAAATGAGATAGTTCAGGATGAACTTTGATATCTGCTTCCTAGTTATATATGTCATGGGTATGGCTTCCACCCACTTGGTAAAGTACTAAATGGTGGCTATGATGAACTCGTGGCCATTAGATGAAGTGGGAGTGATTTTTCTAATGAGATCAAGTCCCCACTGCGAAAAGGGCCATGGTGTGATAATGGGATGAAGTTCTTGAGTTGGAGCATGGATGAGGTCCCCATGCTACTCACATTGTAGACACCTTTTTACATAGTCATGTGCTTCCCTTTCCATTGTAGGCCAATAATACCCCATCCTCAACAACTTCTTGGCCAAGGTCATTCCACTCAAGTGTGAACCACAGATGTCATTGTGCACCTCAATTAAAGCAGTCAAGGTTTTGACAATATTAAGGCAACGTAATAAGGTTCCCTCTATGCTTCTTCGGTATAAGGTATTTCCTAGTATGACAAACCTAGAAGACTTTTTAATGAAAGTTCTTTTCAAGCTTGAGGGTAAGTCAGTAGGTAAGATTCCTATTTGTAGGTAAGTATAAACATCATGGTACCAAGGATCACCAGGACCAACGATTTCGCACACAAATTCTGACTCTGGTACCTCGAATGTTTTCACGAGAAGTTGCTCTACTAAGAATTCATGTTTTAGGACGTTGCTAGGGATTTCTAGTAAGGATCCAATTGTTGCCATGGTGTCTGTTGCTCTGTTGTTGGCTCTGGGAATTTGCTCGAATGTGATCTCGATAAAGGATTCCTTGAGAGTCTCCACCAGTTTCTTGTATGGAGTAAGCTTATAATCCTTAGTCTGGTATTCACCATTCACTTTATTTATTATAAGTTGAGAGTCTTCATATACTTTAAGAGCCATGATGTGCCACTGCACTACTATTCTGAGACCTATGGTTAAAGCCTTGTATTCTGCAATGTTGTTGGTGCAAGGGAATGCCAATTTATATGATCTAGGTATGTAGTTCCCTTTTGGGGTGATAAAGAAGACACTGGCTCCTGATCCATGTTGTGTATATGAGCCATCAAAGTAAAGTTTCCAGTGGTCAACGATGTTGAGGTTGAAGATGGATTCGTCTGGAAACTCTGAGATGAGAGGATTCTCTAAATAGATTGGTGCTTCTGCAAGTTGATTTGCGATGACTTGACCTTTAATTGATTTTCTCTCTACATATTCAATGTCATATTTTGATAGTATCATGACCCATTTTTCCATTCTTCCTATGAGCATTGCTTTTGATAGTAAGTACTTAAGAGGGTCGATTTTGGCGATGAGTTTTATTTTGTGTGCCAACATGTAATGTCTGAATTTTTGCAATGCAAACACTATTGCTAGACATGCTTTTTCAATGAATGAGTAGTTTAGCTCATGCCCAACCATTGTTCTACTAATATAATAAATGGCCCTTTCTGTCCCGTTCTCGTCATGTTGGGCTAGGAGAGCTCCAAGGGCTGCTACTGTTGTTGATACATAAAGAATTAATGGATTTCTTGGGATTAGTGGTATTAGGACTAGTGGTGTAAGCAAATATTCTTTGATCTTATTGAAGGCTTCTTCACACTTGTTATCC